>JACCGJ010000413.1:0-22948 GCA_013407085.1 Atriophallophorus winterbourni | reverse complement strand
GCTTGTTCAAGAGTAAATTGTGATCAACTCTGTCGAATGCTTTGGAAATGTCCATGTAGCACGCATGAATACAACCCTCCGCATCTACAATCCTGGTCCAATCGTCTAAGCTTGTCAGCAAATTTGTTAGACAAGAGCGATTTCTGCGAAATCCATGTTGGGCAACTGCCAAAAGTTGGTTCGTTTCCAGATGTCGCACGATTTCTGCGGTTATTATTCGCTCAAAAACTTTTGATACCGAAGACAGCAAGGTCACCGGCTTGTAATTTTTAACATCAGAACGGCAACCACCTTTGTAAATGGGTATTATTTGTCCCAGTTTCCAGTCTTGTGGCACTACGCCAGCTTGGAGCAAATTATTAAACATGCAAGATAGAGGTTCAGATAGCTGCGCATGGCAGGTTTTGAGCAGCTTTGGAGTTATCTCGTCTGGTTCTGGAGAGTTCTTTACGTTTAATTTTACAAAATAAGAAAATTTTGTTTTTGAACAAGCAGTGTATCCCCGCTCACAATCAAATGATATGCGTTCAGTTCTTCTTCTTCAACGTAAAATATACCACATTCCTTGGATTGGTACTGTAAAAGATGAATCTACTAAGTCTCGGGAAATTTCCCAATGATCAGTTAATGATGATCCAGCTTTATTCCACAATGATAAACAAAAAACTAACTTCGATTCATTATTAAAAAGCGGATACTTTTATTCAGCATATTACGTTAATTTTTTTTAAGAATTTATTCAAAACAAAATGTATCTGTATTATTAATGCTTATGACACGTGTTTCCTTAGCTTTTTCAGATAAATTGTGATGAAACTGCGGATGATCGAAATCAAAAGCTTTAGAACATGTCCATGTAGCACGCATGAATTACAGCCCTCCGATCACAATCCTCGGTCCAACATATAAGCTTGTCAGCACATTGGTAGGGACAAGAGCGAATTGTTTTTTCTGCGAAAATCATGTTGGGCAACTGCCAACAGTTGGTTCGTTTCAGATGTTGCACTACTTTTGCTGTTATATTCGCTCAAAAAAACTTTTGATACCGGAGACAGCAAAGTCATCGGCATTACAATTTTAAAACTTAGAAGGCAACCCACCTGTAAATGGGTATTATTGTCCAAGTTTAGTTCTTTTAGCCACAACGCCAGATTGGAGCAATTTTTAAACATGCAAGATAGAGGTTCAGCTAGTGCGCGTGACAGGTTTTGAGCAGCTTGGAGTGATCTCGTTCTGATCCTGGAGATTTCTTTTACGTTTAAATTTACAACTCAGAAATTTGTTTTTTGAAAAGCAGTGGATCCCGTCGCTCACAATCAAATATATTGCGTTCAGTTCTTTCTTTTTCACGTAAAATATACCACATTCGTTGAGTTGTGTACTGTAAAAGATGAGATCTACTAAGTCTCTGGACATTTTCCAATGATCAGTTAATGATGATCAGCTTTATCTCACAATGATAAAAAACTAACTTCACATTCATAATGAAAAATCGGATACTTTATTTCAACATATTTACGTTAATTTGAGAATTTATTCAAAACAAAATTTATCTGGTATATCATTAATGCTTATGACACCGTGTTTCCTTCACTTTTTCAAGAGTAAATTGTGATTAACTCTGTCGAACGCTTTAGAAATGTCCATGAGCACGCATGAATACAGCCCCCCGCATCTACAATCCTCGTCCAATCGTCTAAGCTTGTCAGCAAATTTGTTAGACAAGAGCGATTTCTGCGAAATCCATGTTGGGCAACTGCCAAAAGTTGGTTCGTTTCCAGATGTCGCACGATTTATGCGGTTATTATTCGCAAAAAACTTTTGATACCGAAGACAGCAAAGTCACCGGCCTACAATTTTTAACTTCAGAACGGCAACCACCTTTGTAAATGGGTATTATTTGCCCCAGTTTTCAGTCTTTTAGCACAACGCCAGCTTGGAGCAAATTTTTAAACATGCAAGATAGAGGTTCAGATAGCTGCGCATGACAGGTTTTGAGCAGCTTTGGAGTTATCTCGTCTGGTCCTGGAGATTTCTTTACGTTTAATTTTACAACTCAGAAAATTTTGTTTTTGAAAAGCAGTGTATCCCGTCGCTCACAATCAAATATATTGCGTTCAGTTCTTTCTTCTTCAGGTAAAATATACCACATTTCTTGCGTTGTGTACTGTAAAAGATGAGATCTACTAAGTCTCTGTACATTTTCCAATGACCAGTTAATGAAGATCCGCTTTATCTCACAATGATAAAAAACTAACTTCAAATTCCTTATGACAAATCGGATACTTTATTTCAGCATATTTACGTTAATTTAAGAATTTATTTAAAACAAAATTATCTGTTATATCATTAATGCTTATGACCTCTGGAATATGGAATATTGTTTATAAGCCAATATCGCGATCGATACCAATAATTCAAACATTTTACCAGTTGCACCATTTCTCTCATTCATTATACTTACAATCCATCTTTCTTCATTTACGCCGTAAACTTACAGAATACTAGCACTTCTTCAGATTTCCAACTAATGACAATGAACAAAATCGATCCTTCGTCAAATGTTGACAAATTCACTAACAAATTACCTGCCCTGGAGAACCAAGCAACATATGAAGGTGATTCGAAATTATCGAAAAACTCGCACATATGTTATCCGCGGTTAAATGGCGTGAGTGAAATATTCGCTAAGCAAATTGTTCACTGCCTTTTCCGGTCAAGAAGAGACCCGTTCGAGCCGAAAACCTTGGAAGCATTGTGTTCCGTTGAATCTCGCGCTATTCATGAATTATGGACAGAGGTAAATACCCGAGATAAGATTTCTATGTGTGAGGTTCACTTTCACTGATTTTATTTATATATTTATATTTAGATACACCTCATCTGAGATAGAAGGTATTTTTACTCTGTCCGTGTCTGTTTTTCTTGGAACAGTTTACCTTCAACCGTTGCTCACGCCACTAGCTTGCATGACTTTAAAACGAAATTAGATGAATTTTATTGCATTATTCGTTTCCAGAACACTTATATACTGTTAAATCTATGTTCTTATATTGTTTATACACTTAAATTCCATTTTTTACCATCCTACGGTTGTTGTTAAGCTTGTTGCTTTTTAGACCATTAAAAAACTTGAATTACCTTGAATATGAGTATTGTTGAGGTTCGGGTTAATTTTCGTCAGTTTATTAATGGATATATATCGACTCGATCAAACTTATTTTTTATTGTGTAGTAAACATTGGAGACTTTATTTGAGAAACCGTTCACATATCATCATTTTCCTTAATTTTACTGGCGCCACCTTATGTACGATAAAAATGAGCGGCAGATGAAACACGCGGCCTATTTGCTTCTTAGTTATTAATATATAACCTACGGAAAAGCAATTCCGTTTAGTTTGATAGCAAAAACACGATTCGTTTTAAAACTACCACGCAAATGCCTTCATACATGTAGCATGTTATTTTACATTTTACATTATTCCGTCAAAATTGACATCGGTTACACCTTTGTCGATACATACAATTTGCGGATTTCATTATCAAGGGCCAAGGATCGAATTCTACCACAGAGGTGCATTTGAGAAAATGTGCCCAACGTTAAGTTTCCGACACACATCAATGTATGTAAGGTGTAGATTTTTGGTCGAAAAATCGCTGTTACAGCTCAGAGTTGTCTAGATCAGCGGTTCCAGAACTTTTCAATGCCACGAACCCCTGAAATATTTTTAAATGCTCTGATAGACGTTATAAAAGATACAAAATTAATGGTCAATGCACGAACACAGAATACGGTAAACAATTGACAATGAATCAACAGATAATGACAACACTTTATACAAGACCAACAACTACAAAGGCATTTCACAGCCATAAAATGCGGTCTCTAAGGTTCAAGGGGTGAGAGCATTTCTGGTTTTCAAATTTTGGTCAAGTTGAGGAATTTAATATCGCATGTATCGCTTTGTTTAAATGAAATTAGAGGTAGACAAATGCTCCGTGAACCATGATAGCCTGATGGAATGAAAACATGACATTTAAAGTTTACGAAAATAGGTGATTTTGTTGCAATATATTAAGTATAATATATGAAAGATTCAAACATTTTATTCACACGCATTAAAACAAAATCATTCTGTGGAACAAATGAGGATCGCCTGATTGAAGCTTTTCGAATGCTCATGTATGTGCATTCCACGGAGGTGCGAACATCACTAGCCGAATATTATCCCACGTTTTAACGCGCAACAAAGCATAGCAATAATGTGTTTCCATTTTGCGTAGACTTAATTAATCTGATCACAAGATTGTCATGGTTGACCTCAAGAGAAACTTATTTTTGACAAATTAATAAACCGTGTGGCTTTCCTTCGATCATCATTTTTTAAGGTGCTTCTACTGATCAACGCAATGCGAAATATATACGAGACTTGGAAATCTTCTTGGAACAGAGATATGAAGAAAGGTGATACAAACGCACAGCCAAACACAATACACTTGAACCCGCAAGAGCTATCACTAGCCGGAGCTTATTGTGGTTTGTGGTCAGAATTAGTGGAGCAGCGTGAAGACAAACCAGTTCAGTTACCGGTTGCTGCCAACGATCCAATGCATTCGCAAATTGTGCGGCTAGCACAAGCGAAGTTTATGCGGGTGATTGTGACAAACGTGTCATTTCATAGTGAAAAACCACCGGACGATATTATGGTTCGAGTTGAACCAACCAGACGGTCGTTGCCGGGCATCAGTCGACGAACATAAATCTTTATATGCTTGTTTTCAACGCATCCGTGAACAATCATTCAAATAACAATTTTCATCGATTCCAGCAATATTGCCGTTCTTATTCGCATTTTCATTGCTGCAATATTGTGGAATTTATTTGTTACCGATATTCACGTAGACAGTAACAAATACAGGAATTGTAGTAAACGAGAGTAAAAGTGAAATTCAGTGTTCTGATTTTATTTAGTCTGAAAATGTTGAACCATTCAATGTAACCTTTTTATACAATTTAGAATCAATCGTTGTGAGATCATCACATATTACTCCAGTTTCATAATAAAAAGAAAGCAAAATAAAAGATTTAAAAAATTAGGCATTTTGGATGAAATCTGAAAGATGACCCGCAATCCATTGTATCTTCAATAAAACATCAAAATTATCCTCTAAAGTCTGTATCATTCAATAGAATATTATTAATTCAGGAAAGATTTAGACAGAATAGTGGTGACCATTTCCTGATTAACCGTTACAGAGCTAAAGAGAGGTGTGCTGCACTCGTGAGTTTCTAAACGGTTACCCGAATCGTCCTGATAAACACTGCAGCAAAATGTATGCAAAGCAACGGTTTTTTTCTGTGCAGCCAAACCCGTGTTGACATCATCCTCCAATAACGTAACTATTTCTTCTCTTAAAGATCGTTTGGACTGAACGTAGTCATAAAAAGCTTTCAAGTTAAACTTTGCTTTTTGTAAGTCCAGATTTAAAGTCCCTTTTGGCTTTCCTTTGCAGCAGTACAGCTGAAATTTCTGATATGTATGTACTGCAGTATAGATCTGTGAGTTCCGGAGAACTTGTAAGTCTCTCCAGCTACTGTCACGCCATCTGATATCCCTGCGAAAAGACGCGCTTCACCAAAGGGGTTTTCTCGCGTTCTCTCTGGTTGCAGAGACCTAAACTTTCCCGTAGTCGTAAAAGGTGCCCTCTTATAACATTCAACTCGATTTCTACACTAGGTTCCAATTACTCTTTTTCCCTAATAAGATCCATTGCCTTAGTTTGTAGTTGGACGATGTCCATACTACCAAAGTTGCGTGACATATTCACTTGGCGACTATGGTGCACTAAAGTTCAGTCAAAAAGAATTACGGCGTTTCAGCTCTTGCCTAGTGGCGCAATGTATTTGATCCCACAAATATCTCCTTCATGAGACGATAGAACCAAATCCAAAGTGGGCGGAGTGTGTCCCTGACCTAAACCTTGTAGATTCCCGGACATGCGGATAAAAGGCCCTGACAAGAAACCAGTCCAGATATTGCGACTCATCTGACTCTGATGAATAAATTTCGGTACACCAATCGAGGCTCAGGAGATCAAAGTTTCCAACAATTAGCAATGCGTTGCACTACCCTTTCAGTACTTCAATGATGTCTCTCAGTAATTGATCGTCTAATGGTGAAGCAGTCGGGCTTTTATAAGCACATGCCGGTGACAGTCTCCTCCTAACGACAGTAAGAAATACCTATGTTAGTTGAATGGTGTGAGAATAAATATTTATCGGTGTCTTACTGTGCGAAAGGTCTTCATTTATCATACTTGCCATCCCCCTCCTGTAGCACCAATATCTTTATCCTGACGATAGATGGCTTACTTAGTTGATTCAAAAGATGGTACCTGATCAAATGATTTCAACCATGATTCGAAAATGGCAATTATATCGACCTGGTTTTACTGTGCAGCAAGCTGCACTCTTCCCACTTATTTGTGTACAGTACACAATTATTTCTATGCTGGAAACATTTCAATCCACTTTTACTCGGGGTCGGAGCACCCTCATTGATATCCCATTTTCCGAAAGTGAAGCAGTAGATAACTGGTTGGACTGCACTTAATGGCAGTTTTACATTGATTATCCTCGTTCAGGAGCATGTTGAAAAGTGATTCTTGCTTATTTTCTGGCCTAGTGCTTTGATATTCTAAAAGGCGTTCGATTGCAAACGAGCTTTTCCAGGCATTCATATTCTACTGACGGGCCATTTTGGAGTACATCTTCGATTACTGGTACAGCAGATGGCTTATATATTTTATTTGGGCTAATGTAGATCCCCATTATGGGAGTTTTTAAGCTGGCCATGGACGCTTTTGAACGCTTTCCATGAAAGTATCTTTGAGGCCCCGTATCCGAGACAACTTTGAAACACCCATTTGTGTAGCGTTCAAGGTAAGCATTTTTGAAAGAATCGTGTCTCTGTCCACCTAATGTAAAAATTATAACAAAATTGGGCAAGCACTACTTACACTTGAGTTCCACCGGCAAACACGATGGACTTTATTTACCTGGCGGTTAATTAACCATGTCATGCGTAAAACGTCCTGAACCATGAAACGTTCAATTGACCGCCGGGATTTGCTTTTGCGAATAAGCTGCTCTGCCCTTTTTAGAATGAGCAGAGTATGAGTTGGCTGCGTTTTCTTCATTCTATTGGGTTCAGCAAGTTTACTTAGTTGCTTAGTCAGGGCATATATATGCCTTTCTAAAGCAACGCTGCGACTTTACTGGACACTTATTTTTAGCGACTGCTTTATTAATACGGATCTATTTACCTCACTGTGGTGCTTTTTGATCCCTGCCGTTGGTACTTCGGACAGGACACAATTTTATTGATGAGGGTGTATTGTTTCGAAACACTTCGGCGTATGACAACCGAGAATTTATTTTCTTTCTGATATAACGCCGTTGTTCATAATATGGGCAGAGGTCCTCAAAAATGCTTCCCTCGCGTTTCGCTTACAGTCCCTAAATACGCATTCCGGGAAACTGATTTTGCAACACGTTCCCTAATGCTTGGCAAAAATGAAGGAGAATTTTGGATGCGCCCATCTATGGCACAAATCACAGGCTCTGGCCTTAACTACCTTTCCCCATATTCGACAGAAATACAGGGATATGACGCTTTCAGCATGGTGCTTTTTATAAAAAATGAATATATATGGTTTTATTCAAAAACATATTAGAATAAGTTAATTCTGGTTATGGTGTGTGTATAATTTTGTCACACTTAGTGCAGCCCAGCATGATATTACACAGATGATTGATACCTTCTCGACATGTTCATCGGTGTTTTTCAACCTTTCAGACATAGACTAACCCACCTCTTCAGGTATAGTCACCGGGCAACACGAAACGTTTCTCGAATGGCTCCATAATCATGCGCTGCATCACCATGTGAGTGATCCTAGTAAGGTTCGCTTTGGATGCACTCCACCCACTCTTGTATTGGTATTGTTGTCCCAGCAAGAAGCTAGAAGTTAATTAAAATATCTACAACCGCTGATAAAAAGCTCTCACAACATGTTAGGTTTTGAAGTTTTACTGCAATTTCATAAACTTGTTGCTCATTTTAGCCTTGTAGACTGGTGGCTACTCCTACAGATTTCAAAATCTTCTATTTAGCTAAGTGAAAACTGCGATAGTTTGTGAGCATCTAAAACAGTTACAAGACAGCACGCTTCGCTGCATTGAATAAACTGGCGTCAAAACAGCCATGTAGGACTTCTCAAGTTTGTTCGTCTACCCGAAAACGCTAGCGCCTTTGGCAGCAATATAAGCTATACCTCACTTCTGGTTGTAAGGCCATTTACAAAACTGCTCGGGGCGCTTGTGCTCGAACGAGATTTTCAGCTATGTTTAGCTATGAGTGCTGTGTCAAATTTGAAATCTTTTTATAGGTACGCATAATTCAAATGGCAAACCAGTAAAAGCAATATAAGCTATCCCTCACGTCTGGTTGAGTGTCAATCTACAAAACTGTTCATACAAAATATTGTGTCCAGGGGTGGCGCCTTCATTACAAGTAAGACATCATTCGACTTGAATGCATGCAGCGTCTCTCAACTGGCATGACTGAGTTTCAGCGAGAAAAGCCTTAAGCTGCATGCCTGAATTCACCAGATCATTTTTTATTAAACCCAGTCGTTCAAGAAGTGTCATAATCAAAACCATTTAGAATCTGGAAGAGGTTATACAGCGTTCTAATGAACGACTTCTATACCTCAGGTCCCGAGCTTGTCACCCTTGGACATTCACTTAATTTTTTAAGAAGTTTTGTCGGCTAGACTCCTGAAAACACATTATTAGCCTTATTGTGGTCAATTTCTGGAAAAGCTTTTTCAGGAGAACTCAAATCCTGCAGTTCTATCGCGAGTTTAAAACAAGGTTCGGACTGCAACTGAGCTAATTCATTTCCTGAATACTCACATTGACAGCTATGCGAGATTAGGTAAATCGCCATTTTAAGCGTTATCCCGTAAATCTTCAGTTTTTCATACACGTTTCTTCTTCAGCTGCCATCTCACCATACTGGTAAAGAGAAAATTATTTTCATTTTTCCAGCATCGGTTATAACGAGGTGCTCCTAAATACAATCCGGATAATCCTTTGGCGTCTGGATCGTCGAAGAATTCAAACAGTCAAAATTACCAAAAATTGTTTTGGCTGTGATGGGTGCTCATTTGCAGATTTCCACCGGCAGAAAGTCTGGAGGCTCGATTGGTTCATTGACCACTTACTGTTTTGCTGTACATCGTCTTTTTATTCTATTGGACCTGCAACATGCATCTCCCATCTTCTATTCACAGGCACACACGCATGTACTCCCTAGAAATCAATCCTGGTAGTTTATCAGTGTTTTCAAGCACACCTCCGAAAGAATCTGAGCACTCTTTTTGACTTGGTCTAATATGTCCGTGTGATACTGATAGTGTGATGAACTTAACTATCGGAGTAGACATGTTGTGGACCAAAATAAGTCTGTATAACACAAAATACAGCAACAAAGTAGAATGAACTCACCAAAAGATAAAATAAGCTAACGTCCAACGAAAGATCCAGTGAAGTCTAACAATAGTGAGATAAATTCACACAGGAAAGTCCATGAGAGGGAATTCAATGCGCAAAATGCGATAAAATGTTGGGGGATCCGTTAATCACAATTCCCGCATGAAGCGACGCGCACAAACTTTGCAACCACGGAAGAAGACAGAGTCCGAATGTTCGAACTTATATTAAACGCCGAAAAGTATATTTTACAAGCAATAATTCGAATGAAGTATACATGGCCAAAAAACGAATAACCGTAGAAGGCAAAAATATTTATGTACAAAATATGTAGGTACAAAGTGAAATTAGTTTAGTAAAATACCTCCCACCAGAGCGTTAGTTAGGGTTGATGGAAGGATAACACACCCTCAAAATGTTCATGATGTCAGATAGTCAGCAAGACGTTTGAGCCAAAGCACATGTCTACCGGTTCGAGCGTAAACGGGGGTGGAATAGCCCGAGGATTGGGATAAACATGGGGGTTAGACACATGAGGATTACATGGCGTTTTTATTGAGGATTAATGACGCTTGATTTAGCTGGCGGCTTCAGTTCAACTAAAGCTGGTTTTAGACGATCAATAGTAAACGTGTCATGTCGACTATTCATGTCCAAAACGAAGTAATTGGGTTTACGCACAATAACTTTGTGTGGTCCATGATAGGATGATTGAAGTGGTTGACAAACTCGATTTGGAGCAAATTCAAGGATCGACACTTTGCGAGTTCGGTTGTATCAATCTCAGTTTGATGGTTATCCAAAACGGAGTGATCGAATCGTGTACCCGCAGACAAAACAGAAATATCAGCATTCTTCAACGTAACGATCATAAGTAGAGAATTAAGAAATGTTATCGAAGCGTCGAATCTTGCGCGGCGAATGACCATCGTGTTCAGAATACAGATGAAAGTTCAGTGGTATGTTATCCGTAAAACATGATAATGTCACTACCATCCAATAGGTAACGGAAATGCCATCTGGCTAAATATATCGCAATTAATTCAAGGCAAAATGGGCTGTAGCAGGTCTATGCCGGATTAAGCTTCCGCGAAAAAAAGCCAATGGATCGACTGTGTCACTATGGTTGTTGTTTTAATACATCTCCAACAGCCGAATTAGGTGAATTTTGTCGTCAATGATAAATGAAAGGTTGGGTCTTGATCAATGAAAGACAGTTCGGTGACATGGCAAAGAGACTTTTCATAGGCGGTAAAACCTTCGAGGGCCTCTGGCGAAAGCTGGAATGGCTTTGATTTGAAGTTCAGCAAATCAGTTAGAGGTGCAATGATCTTTGCACATTTTGGAAGGAAATTTCACTAAAAATTGATCATACAGACAAAACGGCACAACTGAGTTACCGTTGTTGTAACAGGAAAGTCGGAAATCGCCTGGTATTTTTCAGGAAGCTATGTAATACAAGAACGAGTGATGCGATAACCTAGAATATCCGGAGTATGTGTACCCGAAATGCACTTACTATTGTAGATCTTGATTCTTGATTAGATACGAAACGCTCCAAAACAAGACGAATATGTGTGGCGTGCTCCTCTCGATGTATGCGTAAGCGAACGACAAGCCTTGCGGGACTTCGTAAATGAAACGCTAAAAAGTGTGTGCCTCATTTCTCAGACCGAAGAGTATTCGAGTGTATTCGTTTGAGTCGAATGGAATTATGTCTGCCGTTTAAGGCATGTCTTCCTCGGCTATCAAGATGTGGTAGTATGCACGGATAAGCTCAAGATTAATCAGAATACTTGTGGCAGAAATATTCCCAGAAAACTCGTGGATATGTGGTACACAGTATCTGTCTGGCACAGTTCGGTTGTTAAGAGCGCGATAGCCACCACATGACCTCCAGTCATCTGAACTCTTCCTGAGAAACATATTTATTGGTGACTACCAGAAGCTGCAGGTAGAGCGTATGGTTTCAAGCTCTAGCGTATGCTCTAACTCTGATTTTGCAATTTTGAGTTTCGAAAGATGAAGTCACACAGGTCTAAAAGAGACGGTTCGTCCTCTATGGACGATGTGATGTTTCAAAAAATGGGCCACTTTGTCTGTCGGTCGTAAAGGTTGCATGATGGATGAGAATTCATGCAAGATAGAACTTAATGTCGAACTTTCTGGAATGAGCCTTGATTCTAGTGGAAATGAATTTAGTAGTGATGCCTAACACTTTTATTAAGTTGTTGTATCCACTTACCTCCGCTGTTTTACTTCGACAGTTAGCCCAAAGTAATATAAAAATTTAAATTTGATCATGGGGCAAATAAACTCAGCGATGATAAACACCTAGGGAAATATGTGTCCCAGTCCTAAATTAGGGGTTAAAAGGCGTTGGCCGTAAGTGTTGATGCGAGTTTTATTTGCCTGAAGTGTGTAGAACGACGGTTTAGAGGAGCTGGAGGCTGGAGGCTTGACGCTAATTTAAGCGCCAGAATCGACTATGAAACGTAGACCACGTGATTCGTCTGTAACGCAGAACAGGCGACTTCGTATTAGTAAGCCGGGCACAGTAGTCTCCGTTACTGACTGCCCTTTGATTTTAACGGTTTCTGAACATGGGAAAATGCATTTTGACAATTTATACCCATATCTGTTGTGGTACAAAAATAGGCGCTCATGGATTTTCGATGGTCCAGATTTAGATTTTGAGCGTGGCCGGTTGGAAACTTTAGAAACAACGAGTTCACCACGAGAGTTATTTCAACGACATGATTTATTAATTCCGAACATCGACAGTGCGAATTGATCGGTACAGATTCAACAGGAATTTGGTCTGTTTTCTCGGCTTCAAGCATTTTATCATCCGCTCGAGCTAGTCCATCTAATGCTACATAAGTAACCAAACATGCAAGCACTTGACAAATGTCAGTTGTCAGTTTCTAAAGCACAACTGTTTGAAAATTATCTCGTCAATCTTTTTGTCTCCAATTCGCTCTTTCATCTGGTGAAGTAGCTGAGATTTTTTATCACCAAAAGCCATTTTAGAAAAAAATTGTGTCGAGCTTCTTTTGCTCGTATATACCACTTCGATTCAGTAATGCGGATTCAAGCTCTCCGTAAGGCTTGTTTTTAAGCATAGCATATATACGATCGCGGATCTCTCCAGGTACATCGAGATGGAGACGGCGAAACCTTGTGGGGATTCATAAAAGATTCATCCGTGATGTAATATATACGAAAAATAGCTTTCATTTGGATTAATGATATACGGAGATTAGAAGCCGGCAACATGTAGGTAATATACTGTGATTATTAAATGCGAGAAAGTTTATTTACAGCAAATTTGCGCATGGTGAGGTATTATGTGAGTATTCCAATAATATCCAGAAAATAAACAAATAGAAATGGAAAAAAATTGCGTGTTGTCGGGCTCACATATTATGTACTGGAAAAAGAATAAATCTGCACTACACAAAATATGGAACTGGAAGGATGGAAAACATTGCAGGTTATCAGGCTTACCAATTATGTAGTGGAATAAGAATAAGTCTGCACTATACAAAATACTACAAAAACTAAAAGACCAAAAGAGCACAAGTCCAAGAAAGATCCAGTCTAACAATAGGGAATAAAAAAACACAAGAAAGTCCATGAGAGAAAATCTAAGGAATCGAATGCGCTAAAATGTTGGAGGATCCGTTAATTACAATTTTCATACGAAGTAACGCACACAAACTTTGCAACCACGGCGAATACAAAGACTGAAGTTTCGAAATTATAATTTCTGGAAAAGGGTGTATTTTACGAGCATTAATTCAAATGGAGCCTACAATGCCACAAAGCGAATAAGCTTACAAGGCCAAACAGTGTATGTACAAAATACGATGATGTATAGTGTATGTAGATGACTACGGTACTTCCAATTAGTAGGTGAGTCGAGGACTCGTGGGCATGACCTTAAGTTGCAGAAGCCTAGAAGGCTTAGGCTGAGCAATGCGAGCACGCTTTCCACGCGGGTGGTGAACACTTATAACTCTCTACCGAAAAAGCTTCTGTATCTGCCATCAAAACTGCTATTCGAAAGCGCGTTTGATCAGCATTTGTTGAGACGGATGGACCTGATCCCCGGAGTGATATAGTGGTGTTCCTGTGCTCTCAGGACTTGCCTTGTCAGCAAAAGTCACCCATGTTTATGTGGTAATTGTACTATGAACAATCAATGACTCTGTATTCATGTAAATTATATAATACGCCATTAATTGTTAATCGCGCAATATTAGAATATCGGCTTACAAGGGCTTGACCCCCTGTCGTCTATCAAGAAGAAGAAGCTGCTTATTCTGATTGCTACTTCTGGGTTTAGTACAGGTTAGACACAATTCAATTATTCATATACTACATTTGACGTTGCGAACAGCAATTCTTCATGGCAAATTCAAGTTTGAAACCTCTCGACATAAATTCAAATGCGCGAGAAATTGAAGAATATTTTGAAAGATTCGAAATTTGGTGTTTGAAAAGGCCCAAAGCTGAAAATGATAAGTCTGTTAATTTTCTAAATGCAGTCGGAAAATCTGCATATACGTTAATCAAAAATGTAGCATATCCGGATTCTCCTATTTCTCTTCCATACAAAACGCTGAAGGTGCTCTTATTGTAACATGTGAAGCCTGTATACTGCAAAGCAACTGAACGGGCAAAATTTCGCTCATTGGTGCGTCATTCCAATCTAGAAATTCGCGATTTTATTGTACAATTGTTAATTCGGGCACCAAATGCGACTTCGGTGATTTGTTAGAAATGCAATTAAAGGATAGCCTCATTGCTCAAATAAAACACAGTGTTTTATAGAATGAGCTCTTGAAATTGCCGAAACCCTCCTTTAAAGATGCTCGAGCTCACTGTGAACATTATCAAGATGCACGTGTGGCAACGTCAGATTTATCGCCGGAAGAATGTTATGTCACGTTCAGTACACATAAACGTGAAAAAGCGAAGAATGCTATAGCAGGACAACCGTTCAATTATCCCCCGAATTATCGTCGCGTTTCTGATAGCAATTCCAATTCAATCAGAATTGGAAAGTGTGCGTCATGCGGCAGACTACACTCATGCCATACTTGCCGATTCCGTCAAGCTAGACGTCACAAGTGTGGAAAAACCGACCATATCCAAGACGCTTATCGAGCTCCTAAAACATATTGGACTGATTCAAGAAATGGTCAGGTTAGCGACAATAATGATACATTTAAATCATTATCTCTGACAGTGACATCTTGCAATTCTAGCCATATTCGCAAAACCATTTCTTGTGTTTCTAGTGGCGCATCCTTTGATTTTATTTTATATACGGGTAACGCTGAGTCGCTTATTACCCAGAAAAATCTAAAACAGATTGCTCCTGATGTGAAAGTCAAACCTTCTACCCTTACAATTGAAGGCATTACTGGACATTCTATTCATGTCGTTGGATCGTGTATGGACTCCATCCGAGTTGAAAATAATACTGCTGACTGTAGATTGATTATTGATAAAACTGGCACATTTATTCTCGGTCAGAAAGCAATGCAAGCGCTAAAAATTAGTCTATCTCTTTTGATAATGTCTGGTGATACTCCAGAGTTGAAGAATCTCATAATGAAATGTTCGCAAGCAACTAGTGGAATGCGAAATCCTCCCATTTCTCTTGACGTAGAAGGAAACCTTGTGTTTTTCAAATGCCACCTTATTTCATATGGACTCCGAGAACCTGTTGAAAAAGCTTTTAAAGATGTATGTTTTGAAGTTATCATTGAAAAGATTGGATCACTGCTCGGAGCACACCTATTGTCACACCGTTGAAGTATGGTGGGAAGACCCCAAGAATTTGCGTCGATTATTGTCTTACATTAAATACTAGATTGTTGAGGCAAACATGCACGACAATTGATCCCGAAGATATTTTGAATAAATTACCGGCATTCAAATTTTTCTCGAAAATTGATCTAAAAGATACTTACCTACAAATACCGTTCACCGATCAGTCTTCAATGTTAACTACCATCAATACACCATTTGGTTTATTTCGGTACAAACGTTTACATTTTGGTTTGTGTAATTCTCCTGCTATATCTCAACAAGTCATTGATGATATTACTTGCGATATGGATAGAGTTGAAGTATATCAGGATGATGTTATCGTGCATGCGCCAACACAATCTCTTCATGCTGAATGTTTTTGGAACTGTTTCGTAGATTCACTTCTAAAAATGTTGCTGTTAATCCGAAAAAGTGTTTGTTCTCTCTTTCGAATTTTGAATGCCTTAGATACATTTTTGATAATAGTGGTTATAAACCAAATCCCAATCGTTTACTCCCCCTGACTAATGCTGAGTCTCCAAAGAGCATGACACAATTGAGAACTCTTATCGATGCATTGCATTACTATTCGAGGTTCATTCCAAATGTCAGTCTAAAAGCTTCAAAATTATTTTTACATCAATCAAAAGAAATTATTGTGTGGACTGACGAACATGAACATAGTTTAATACTGTGATAAAGCTAAAACGGGATTTTATCCCTTATGCGTTCGATTCAGAAGAAGAAGGATTAATAGCTTGACCTTGAACGTGAATCAAATTCGAGTCATGAAGTTGGTTTCAATTTTTTTAGGAATGCACAAAATATCTAGATTTTCATTCATTTCCATTACAGACGAATTGATTCATAAATTTATCGGGCAAAAGATAGATCGATATGGCAATATCGATTATCGGAACAAAACGATAACTTCTAAGTTAATGAGTGAAAATGATACAAAGATAAGTATGTACAAATTGTTGATTAAGGCAAGCATCGAGGGAAACGAAAATACAATTTGAAAGAAAGTGAAATTACAGGTTGCTACACTATTACTCACACAAACAAACGTCGGGTTGGGTGTTATCATGCTAAAGAAAATCTCGCTGCAACATATTTTCGTCCAAGGCTCACCTGAAGCAATCAATAAAGTTAACAGTTAATATAGGTTCAAGAAAATTATTATAACTATATACAATTTTTAAAAGTATTAAAAGCTGGAACGAAGTTGACATCCTTGAACGGATTGTTTGACAAGATTGCCACAAATGTGACCATTTTAATTAAGCTTTGATATAGAGTAACATTGATAGTCACAGCGGTCTAAAAATAAAAGACGGACATACGCTTAGACGTCTGTATTGATCAGAAAAAAGGTTTACTCGTTGAAGGCGTAGGCTGTATAAACAATGTGCTAATCTCCGTAATAGGTTCGTCGAGGTTTTGTATGTTTTTCTTTAAACAAATGTCCCTAACATTAGCGGCACATTGTGTAAGAAAAAGTGTGTGGGTAAAAGCCGTTATACATTACTAGGGTCGGAAGAATCGAAACATGGCGACATTTCCCTGCTGGGCAGCCGAAGAGAACCTTATTGGGATTGTTTAACGTCTTGCAACCAGATTTCGTATCAGACTACGCAAACTGCCAGATCCCGAACGATGCCTGAAAATAAATGTTTTTTCACCGGCATATCGTAGGGCTCGTTGTGACATGATAATTCTCTATCTTTTTATTCGGAAAGAAGAGTTCCTGACTTCAAATCGCCAGGTATCACTGATTGTCAAGCAAACAGTCACCCACTCCAATTATATGTCCAAAGAAATGACGGTCTATCACATTGGTATAGATTTTTACGGCGGGCTACTGAAACTTGGAACACACTTCCTTTTGATTTGGCTAAAACTCAAAGCTTGTCGGTGTTCAAGGATGGTATCGAAAAGAAGTCTGCTTTCAATATCACATTCATCTGATACGGTTGTAATTCATTCCACAACACGAAAAAGCTCAAATTGAACTTTTGTACACCTTATGCTTTAAATATTATATTGTATAAGGAGGCAAAGATTGATCTCGGCTAATCTGGTCGACTTCTAACAATGTACGGTCAAAAGTAAATAATCATGAACGATCATTCCAACTCCAGTTGCCTGCAAGACAACCAGGTTTACGTGCTCTCTTAAGAAATAGGTTCGCCATTCAAAATTGCTTATTATTAAGTGGATGCCATTTGGCCGGAAATGGTCCTTTAAAGCAGAATTAATCTGATTTTTTTCACGCCTTTTGTTCACAAGTTCTTGCCAGTCATTTTCACAAACTATAATTTTGTTTTCAATGACGACGAATATATGCAATTTATTAGGTACCTGGCAATGATCTAATGATCGAGCATTGAGGGCTGCTGCATCGTTTAAGGCACATGCATTTAAAATCTCATTTTTAAATGGCTTGACAGTTTTTCGGTGAATCGTATTTTGGATATAGAAATCAATGGGACCCTATATAACTAGACAACAGTGATGAGTACTTCAAGCTTTTGTTCTAGGCCCTCCGTTGTTACTCCATATTAATGTATTAACACGGAGTATGTAGTAACCTTGCGTTTTGTTTGCATTTGATCTGAAGTTACGGCACACGATTATATCACCACCTGATCATCTCGCCATAAGCGCTAAATAAATGGGCATTCAGGACTATTGCTATTTTTTGAAACACTTGCGTACATTATGATCACGGGCTCCTTCAGTCAAGACTTACATTTAAATTCTCTGGTTTAAAGACAGCCATTTTTAAGCGCACTTCCTTCTATACTCTTTTATAGCTTACAGTTTAGCAGGCCTATCGTGGTGGCTTAGTAGGTAATCTCTCCACTGCGGTGTCCGATAATATCAGACAGAAGTACAATGCGATTGCTACTGTAATGCACAATGCCGATGAGTTGACATGTAGCAATTTAACCTTGCAGAACGTCCCACTGTATCTCCAAGGCTACCCCTTGATTAATGTAAGAAAGACAATATAATGGTTCGCAATATAATGCAGAACAAAGACAAAGTCAAAAATAATCTCAAGGATAGAATTCGCCCAGATAGAAAAGTGTGGTGGCTGCAAAAAGTTGATGAAATAGAGGTCGCTAGCAATTCAGGTGACGTCCGAAGACCGTTCCGGCTATTTCGGTCTACAAGTTCTGCTTTACTTTACTTTTGTGCGGCTGGCTCCACGGGTGGATTAGCCGGCTTCATTGATGTCTCGGATCGCACCAGCCCACGCACGTCGATCGGAGGCGAGATCGTTGCTGATTGTGATCCAGTCTCGTTCCCACCTGCGAACTCTGTAGACGGTACGCAGACCCAGGGTGTCTACATCCTCTTTCACAGTCGACAGCCAGGTTTTCACTTGACCACCTTGCCGCCGACGCCAGGTGCGAACGGGTTTGGGGTCGAGAACGAGTTTTGGAAGTGCTGTGTCTGTCTTTCGGAGGACGTGGCCAAACCATTCCAGCCTTCGCCGTTGTATGTGAGCGGAAAGTGGAGATAGTCCGCTGCAACGCTCTCGTATGGCTGCGTTAGATACTCGGTCAGTATATCGGATGCCCAAGATTACCCTGAGGCACCAATGGTCGAACACTTCTAATGTGCGTACATCCTGTGACCTTAAAGGCCATGTCTCGCATCCGTAAAGCAGTACATGGCGGATCGCTGCTTGATAAACACGCGTCTTAGTTTTTAGGCTGATCCCGGGCTTGCGCCAAAGGGTGTCCTTCAACTGCAAAAACGCATTACGAGCACGATCGACCCTTAACTTCACTTACTACAAGTTCTAAAACCGTTGGAGTCAGTGAAACAATCACAGCAAACGATGGTACCTTAATCAACAACACAGAGCACCGGTTGTGTCGTTAGGGAAGCATTTTCGTAAGCAATATAGCTGGTCAGCAGTATTTAGCCCGTTGTCTTCTCTTCCATACTGGGAACCCTGGCTAGTTGCTTTGACTCCTGTAAGCGAAGCGGGAACCAAGCTCGGCATTGAGTCAATATAAAGATTGGAGACAGCTGGTCCTGATTGACTAGCCCCGTTTGTGTTGTAATATCTTGCTGAGCAAACTAGTTGATTTTTTCCATGTGATATGGGACACGAAAACAATTCCCCAGTGCTGGGAAGAATCTATAAGCATACCTATTTTGAAAAAGTTGTACGTACTTCATACTCTAATCACAGGGAATAAGCCTTACACCAGTCATCATCCGGCTACTTTCTTTAGTTTGTTTTCTTTATTTTAAATTACACAGGGAAACAATCAATAGCAAGCAAGATTTCGTCCAGGAACAAGATGTCTCGATCATGTATACACTCTTCGGCAAGCCCTTGAACATCGCCACACATCACGATCGTTCTTCATTTTCACAGTGCCTTTGATTTGGTCGATAGGAACGCATTATTCAATTCCTTATCAGATAACGATGTCCCGAAAAATAAGTGAACGTACTTCGGGCGCTTTATTCCTATGGCTCTAGCCGCATTAGAGTATACAATAGCCTGCTAGCCAATATTTTTCTGCTTGAAGATGTCCGACAGGGATGTCCAATTTCTCCATTTTTGTTCAAATTGTTGTTGTTGGTCAATGTCGACTACGGATGTACATCAAAATCGCGTGATTTTTTTCATGCTGCACAGCTTTTCGAATGACTAAACAGTCCGATTCGGGAGGAGAGACCTCTTCCGCAGCACTCACATTGATAGACAATACTCGGTCGATCGTTGTCAGTTGTACACCGGCTTCGCGATTGGCGTTCAACATCCAAGAGTTGTATCTGCTCCAAAGTAAGCGGTCAAGAGCCAGTTCTTCCCAACTCGTGGGGTCAATGCCAAGAGCATTCGTATCTCTTGCAAACGTCTTTGCACCGCAGGTGCGGTCTGCTTAATGGTCGCCCTCCAACGTTCAACTTACCATAGAACAAGCTTTGTCAACCAGCTTTTTGAAAGCATTTCAGCATTAGTTACTTTGTCCATAATCGATATGTTCAAAATACGACGGATGCTTCGTAGATGAAAAGCATTCAGCTTGAGTGGATGGTACAGGTTTCACTACCGTACAGTAAAGCAACTTGCGTTTACCCCAAACACGAGAGATTAATCGGGACAAAATGACAGCTGCTCTGCCAATCCGCTTATCAATCGCCGTGACCATATCGCGATAAGCTACAGATGGCAAGGTAGTGTTATAACTGCAGATATTATTGGAGTACCAGTGGAGATTCTGATCACGCTTTAGTATGTGCAACAATTAACCTTCAATTCGGAAATAAACCAAAACTAAAGCATCCAAAACTAGACACAAAAGCTTTATCGCTTCCTGAAGTAAAAGCCTGATTTTGGGATACTCTATCGGTTTCCCTTTCAAAAATCGGCCGGTGGAGCTGGATCGTCATTGGCACTACTCTGAGCAAGCACTCTACGACTCTGCATCAGAATGCTGCAAAGTCGCTTGTCAACCGTCACACCGCTGGATCTCTGCTGAGTGCACAGATGTGCAATCGTGCAGTATTTCTCTGCTGTGCGGCTAACATCGTGCTAAATTGATTGTCCACTGGTAGTGAGCTGCATGCTGAAACACGCCGGAGTCTCACTGCCATTTCCTGATCTTTTTTCTTCCTCATATCTGTCTAGGTCTGGGCAACCTGACAGTATCTTAGCCCACGTACAGTCTCTGACTGTGCGGCACTTTGCCTGGATCAGGCTTGTGCTTTCATACTCATACTCATACTGCTGAGTCCCTCATGCTAGTCGAACAGCGCCGTACCTTTAGGGTATGAAGACGATCGGAAATGTCTTAGACTCCTAATCAAAGATAGTCTGTGGCGTGACCGTGGATTTTGGTTGAAAGATCGCGCTTCGGAGATTGAAAGAGCGTCAGCTATGAGCAACATGCACAGGCTTTACCAATTGATTAGTGTCTGTGGCCCTAAGCCGCAAGGCCTGAGTGAAACCATCCTCGAGGTTGATGGCTCGCCTTCATAGGTGTTTAGAATGTTGGAGAGAATATTTTAGTCAGCACACACCGCCGACATCCCTCGATCTTACTTTTACTTGCTTTACTTTTGTGCGACTATCTCCTACTGGAGGATGAGTCGGCTTCAAAGAAGATTCTTGGGAATTTGGGTACAAAGCGGCGTCCCCAGCACCACTCGGCGTTTGTTCGAGTCAGCTTCTCTAGCCTTTGCACAACCAAGTGCGACCTGCAAGGCAGCAGGAAGTTGCCAGAAAGAGAGGTGGTGTGCACCAACTAACCGTCTAACAGACTCTGTTCCAGGGTTTTCTCCCGAAGCCTTTCCCGCGATCGGGTATCCCGCAAGGCAGCGGAGGTTTACAATCAGGGTTTTTCTTCCCTTAGATGAAAGGCCCTCCCAGGCTAACGAGCTCCATCTGCCCGAAGCAAACTGGTTTTCAGGCGCCAGTCACTCGCCTTCGCCCCTTCTCCGGTTGGTAGAAGCAGTTCAGCCGGGCTCGGAGAGCCACTCGTGCAGGCCAGAAGCTGGATTTGGTTGTCAGAGGCTATTTGAGACGCATGCCATATGGGAGCATTTTATAAACAGTGGGAGCTTATCCCCACTGCCACTTCCGGCTATGACAACCTTTGGAGCCATCCCTCAATCTCCGTTGCAATGGTTCATGTCGCTAGCCAACTATCGCGGAAGTTCGCTTATTCCAGAGGTAGCTAAGATATCGGTCGTCATACTTCTTCGCAGACTTATCCCTATTCAAGAAAACACTTCTCATGAAGAGCAAGCTGGCTTTCGGCCAGGGCCCGGATGTGTAGACCATATCTTCGTTCTGCGTCAGTTGCTATAACACCGACACCTGTATCAGCGACCAACCATTGTGGTGTTTCTGGATATTAGAGCCGCCTTTGACTCGGTTAACAGATCCGCCTTATGGAACTGCCTACTTCACAATGGAATCCCATCGAAGTACGTCGCTATCATTAAGGACTTATACGCTCACTCGATAGGGTGTGTAAGGGCATACGATAGCCTTGCAATGCCATTCAACACTACTACGGGCTTAAGACAAGGCTGTCCAATCTTCCCGCTTTTGTTCAACTTTGCCATCGAGGATTTTCTCTGGAGTTCTCTTAGTGGTTTCTCCACGGGTGGCGTTGAGCTCCTTCCAGGTGGGTGTGTCATATCTGTCTAGGCCTGGTCAACCTGACAGTATCTCAGCCCACTTACAGTCTGACTGTGCGGCACTTTGCCTGGATCAGGCGTATGTTTTCATACATACATACATTATACTGATAATATTACCTTACTGGGCGATGACCCAGCATTTATCCAACAGTCTTTGGAAAGGATAGCAATAGAGGCAACTAAGTATGAGCTATTATTTTCGCCAAGCAAGGACTGGTCAGATGAACTGCCGAATTATGCTGTAAATAAACTTGTTCTCGATCATGCTGATCAGTTCAACTTCCTAGGAAGCCTGGTGGGTGCTGGGGGTCGGATAATGAAGTAAATCACGTCCAGAATCGCTAAGGCCATACTGGCATTCGCTAAACTTAAGTGC
>JACCGJ010000412.1:17472-50467 GCA_013407085.1 Atriophallophorus winterbourni | reverse complement strand
TCATATCTGTTTAGGCCTGGGCAAACTGACAGTATCTTAGCCCACGTGAAGTCTCTGACTGTACGGCATTTTGTCTGGATCAGGCTTGTGCTTTCATACATGCATGCATTCTTGTATACGTTATAACAAAAGTAGATATTTCCGTGAGGCACCTAAAAAACCACGCCCGAGTTATTATTAGCTAAAATTAGCACGGGTCTACGGAAAGAGAGAGCAGGAGAGTGATCTTACCGGTACCACGGAGTGCATGGATTCCCATAGGCGTCGCGATAAGTGAACACGGTGGCTCTGATTGAATTCAGCGCGATTGCGGCCAACAAGCCACCCTTGCCTGCAACCGACCTGACCGGCCAGCATTCGAGGCTACACGCGCAAACCTCCAATGTGGCGATGGCGTCCAAAACGGAAAGTAATAATGGTGGAACCGGTCGAGTCCTGTCATTGAGGTTTTGCGTGGAACAGTGAGAAATAGACTCTGTGTTGAAGAACTATGAGATGGAGAGAAAAATAGGTTTCCGTAAGATTGAGAGAGGGGTAAATATGTTCCAGAGATAAAATTTCACCAGATCTCAATTGTGGACAATTCTTGTACATACAAACATGTCGTTCTCACACCTAATCTTGCTATTTTCCTTTCCCGTATCTGCCTAGTTCTCAGTAACTTGATAGTGTCTTATCCAAGTCTATGACTACGTGGCACTTTGCGTGGATCAGGCTTGTGATCTCATACAGAAAATATTGTTTGACAATTCCTTTAGGGCTGCTGCCTTGTAAAAAGTTCAAATAGCTTTAAAAATAGTCAGCATGATGTGAATTAAACTGCAGGTCTTGACAGGATTTTAGGCAGCACATGGCAGGTAATCATGTCTATGACTGTGCTCAGACCCGGAGTAATGATATCATCATCATCATCATGAAGCAGGAAAATCAGATAAGGAAGCGCGTGTAAAAAAAGTAAAGCGGGCAAGCGGAATATGCAAAAGCGAATGCAGAAAAGCAGCTTGTTTTTGTACTTTCACTGCATGCGATTTTAATTTTTTTGTTTCTATTCTCCATTAAATATAATATAATAATACCACATAAAAAAGTATGATACACAATAAAATACACTGGCGCAACTGAGAGTAATAACAGGAAGAGTACAGCATGCTCTCTCAAATAGTGGTATTCAACGTAGCGCCCCGTTTATCCACCTAGCACAGAAGCGCAGAAAAATTGCATATTCAAACACCAATACAACGAATGTGGGTCGATTTTGATGTACCAAGAGACATGACTGATCGTGACCTAAGCCGCGACCATGCATTGTGAAAATGGGGCGGAATTACATCTGATCACTTTGTCAGACAGTAAGTTATAGTCGGGCAATGGATATGTTGCATATTTTGATAACAAACAGCAACCTGTTTCAATTTTGTGCACCTGGGTTGAGAAGTGGGGTTCATTAATCTCTATTCATTTCTATTTCCCCCCTCTGTCTAGGCCTGGTCAACCTAACAGTATCTCAGCCCACGTGCAGTCTCTGACTGTGCGGCACTTGGCCTGGATCAGGCTTGTGCATACATCATCATTCATTGCGACAGACAATACCTCTTGGAAGGATTCTACAAATGGCGTCATTAGCCTCCTTTGCCCCTTACTTGAGTGCAGTTTTACCGCCTTTGCATATCTACTGCTTTGAAGGGATCGGTGAACTCGATCAATGCAGTGTCGTACAAACTTGCTCGAACAAATAATGGGCCAAGACAGAAAAGAAAGCTATAGCGATAGCAGTAACAGTAGGTTGACGAGATTATCCCAAGGATTTCATATTAATGCCATCTGCACATACAGGTATACGCAGTTTTATAAAAGAAGCTTTGTTTCGAAAAGATGTTAATATTTCAGTTTGATCACTTGGGATTTTAAATGGTGAAGAAGAGTAACAAATTACGACAATCAACGGAACAATACGCGCAGCAGTTACATTTTGAGTGAGAAGATAGTCAATGGAGTTCGAAAACTATTTTCGCCAGAACGAACACTTGGTTGCTATTATCTACCATTTGTGGTTTGCACGGATGTGCAATCGTACAGTAATTATGTACCATGAAGCTAACATTGTGCCAAATTGATTGGCCACGGGTAGTGAGCTGCATGCTGAAACACGCTGGAGTCTCACTTCCAGACAGTAATATCACCCGCGTGCAGTCTCTGACCGCGGAAATTTGCCCGGATCAGGCTTGTGCTTTCATACCATCCCATACCATGGTTCGCGAGCAACACCGTCGACTGTAACAAGGTAGGTGCCCAAAGTGCGCCACTCAGAACAGCTACAAAGATTTGTTAAGGCCCAGTTTCAGTAAAAAAGAGTGCGCGTCACAGTAATCAAAACCGAAAAAGGAACAGCTGCAATGGGGCCGAAAATCAATACTCATTTCTTTTGTCTTGTTTATAAGTATAACCGATGTGCTATTATAGTATTCTTGAATTCAAATACCCGGGAACACAGAGCTACAGAATTTTTCCGAAACTGAAACCCAACTCTAGCAGATGAAAAAACAGAAAATTCAACCTAAATGATTATCAGAAATATTAGGTTTATTCTCGTTCCAGTGTTCTATGAACGTCAAGCAGATTACTCAACCAGAGTTTGATATGCACGCCAGATTATCGCAAAACACAATTTGTAACAAACGATATATGCACAAGAAAACAGAGGGGATCTGCCACTAAGCGGGTATTGGTTGTATCAAAATGAAACCGACAAACTCACTTTCAAAAGTGTCCTACGGAAAATCATCGCAGTTGTTGTGACAAAAGTCCAAAATAATGAAACACTAACAATGACAGAGATGATACTACTGTCATCAAGAAAAAGTCGGCCGACTAGGTAGTTCATGAAAGATTGTCCTAAAATGAAAATTAAAAAAATAAACGAAATCTGAATGTCTATGAACGAGAAAAGAAAAAAAAGCTAGTCAGTACCTATGAAAATGAATGAACTAGCAGGCATTTGTACGATTGTCAAATAAGTCAATAGTATGTTGCGGTAAAAAGCGACAAGCTTAAAAAGTTAACCAGAGGATATTGTACACAAAGATTCGCGAGTTTGCGTGATAAGAAGAAAGCGTGGATGGTTCCGGTTGAGAGAAGAACGTGCCCAGAAAAACTGAAAAAGGTGCAGTATTGTGGAGTATAGTAAGATATAATATTTCAAACGTTATGGACTAAAGTAAACAAGTAAATATCGAGAAAGGGAAGGGGCAGACACCACGTAAAAAGGTAGATCGTTCCAGGCTTCAGCTGTGCGAACAGTGAAAAAGTGTTTGCAACAGTCCAACCTACTATGTTGATGGGCGACCTTTAAATGATGGCCACGAGTACGAGTGGGGGTAGCAAACACGAATATTCCTTTACACGGATGTGCTTTTTCCGTTAGTATTTTGTACGCAAATATCAGGTCCCCACGGATTCGACGATATTTTGATGAGAATAAATTTAGTGCTGCAAGACGTTCTTGATAGCTATAAAACTGAAGCCCTTGGATCAGCCGTGCGGCATGACGTTGAGACCGTTCAGATACAAGTTGGTCACACCTCAGCCTCGGGTTCCAAACGGAAACGGTAAACTTCAAATGTGGTCGAACGTACGAATTCAGAAGGGACGAGAAAAAACCTAAGTCCAGTCTACCGAAAGCACGCTCCAAGAGCCCAAGGTTACGATTTGCCACAGTGGCTGCCTTGATGCATTGAGCAGAACATCTTAGGTCCTTCTGAACCCGCACCCTAAGGTCTCTCTCCTGGAGGCTAACGAAAAGCGGTGCATCACCCAAGGCATAGGTGGGTTTACCCTGTTTTCGGATCCCCAGTACACGACAGCTTCCTGTATTAAAACGCGGGTGGTTCGACACCGACGAGGCGTAAAGTAATGTAGGGAGGGAAAAAATATCGCGCCATCAGCGAACACGAGAGATGATGATTTTACTCATTTGCCTGTCATCGATGAATAGAAGAAATTAGAGTCGGCCAAGAACCGATCCTTGGGGTACATCACATTCAGCTGGGAAGGATTCGAAAAGCGTCTCTGATGTGAGAACATAGAAATGGAAAGAGACTAAAATAGACACGTGTATTTGAAATTTCCAAAGAATTCAAATATTTTGAAGCAACTTTAAATAGGGGGCAAAACATTGAGAACAAATTGTAGAGCATTGCTTACAATCAACGTGACCAGCATCCAGCCAGAAAGAGCTTTTTAATTACAGTATTGTTCAAAACACAAAAAATCGAACAAATCTGTCTGGTAAAACGCTCTTAAAAGATTGTTTCCAAAAAGATGCGGATCATCATGCAAGTTCTAAATGTTGGTTAAATTGTAAATGATTAAGATCGTGTTTGGGGTAACCGCAAGTTGACTGTAAATACGAAGATGATAGTGTACAGCGCGTGCGTATTAAATGCTTTAATTTACGGCAGTGAAACCTGGACCACCCACGCAATACACGAAAGGAAGCTGAATGCTTTCCATCTACGAAGCATCCGTCGTATCTTGAACATATCGTGGATGGACAAAGTGACTAATAATGAAGTGCACGCATGAAGTACATGAAGCGGGTGACGTCCGGGTGACAAGTTATCGTGTAGCTGACGCAGTGTTATTAATGGTTCCGCAAACCCACATACGGCGCGTGAAAGCGCATTCACTGTTTGATTCTATCGGCTTGGTCGGTAAATCACATCAAACTGGTATTGTAGCGGCTCTAAAGGCCAACGTTGAATCTTGTCGTTTTCAATTTTACCACGCTGTCTATTGTCATACATAAAAGAGACGGAACGCTGGTCTGTCACTAGTCTGAATGGGTGGTTTATAAGATAATGCCTCCATTTCTGACAGCCTCAACGATTGCACACGCATCTTTTACGATAGCCCAGTGGTGTAGCTCACTGTTATTCAACGTTCGTAAGAAGAAAGCTACTGGTCTACCACTTTGATTAAGCGTTGCAGCAAACATGCCAACTGCTCGTTGTTGAGAGAAACCGCAAAACACGCGTCATACTCACAGGATTCGCACTGACATTAATGAAATCACAGATGTGTTTCCTTGTTATGAATCTCCGCTAAGAGAGTCTTGAAGCGCGGGGAGTCAACTTCGGGCACATTCGTGCAAATAACAGTTAACATCACGTTTAAAGGAACAGGCTTTCAAATTGAAGATTGTGGATTCATTTGATTACGAGCAACCATTCATTGGTTTTTCAAATACTGATGAGATTCCTGCGACTACCGACGCAAAAGTAGGTTTTGACGTCGGAACTGGATGAACAGCAAACTATTTTCAACTCGAACTGTTGACGAGTACATGGATAAACCTAACCGGTACAGTCGACTTTCGAGAGATGTTATTTTCTTAGACTGTTGATCTAGCAACGTCAGAAGACAACGGACAGTTGGGTTTTTTGAACAAACTTAGCAAGACCAACGCTTTACCGCAAATTAGTGCAGCTTCAGACGGGTTGAGTTTTTTTACGTGAGATTTGTTAAGTGGAAAGATTTGATAGATTACGTGTGATAGCTTTTGAGCTACGAAGAACCATTACCTAGGAGAATGAAAAGTATGGCGGCCAGAGATAGAGAGGACAGTAAAGAAATCACGTAACGTTATTTACGAAAATCTTAAACGGGCCAAAGAAAATGAACATTTTGGCACTAGTGAGTGCTTTTCTGCAGCTTTCAACTAAGAGAAATTTCGGACGCTTGGTTCGCTCGTCAGCGAGTCACAGTTATTTGCAAACTGCACTAAAGAAAAAATATAATTCAATAATTAATACTTACTGAGAAAAAGCAATACTTGTGTGATAACAACAATAATACTATAAGAAGTTTCGAATAATATACCGGGTTCAGTAAGTAACTAGAATTTTCAATGCTAGTAATTAACACAACAACTGAAAACATTTGACAAAGACAATCAAATCACGCGGAAAAACATTAGTTCATATTATGGAAACGAAAAAAGTTCATATTGAATTTAAGTTGTAATAGAGAAAAAAGTTGAAGATTGACTTCGTTAATTTTCTTCATGACTGAGAACACTCAAATAGCATCAGTATATGTATACTTTAATGACGTTCGTTTTAGATAAACTTTGTTTATCTCAAGTATTTTCTGTTCAGTTCAGTTCAGTTTGCACATGACATTATGTGGCTAACCAGCCATATTTCTTTCGGTGGTATGCCACAGAAGAGCGTCCACCACTTCAAACAATATCTTCACAAATATCTTCTGGTATGAGAGTAATCTGGAATGCAACAGAAAACTCCTCTCACCAATAGGTGAGGAGAAACATTTGTGCGTTCCAAAGACAACATGAGTGTCATACCAACTATTCACTTACGGATAAAATCAGGAAATAATGAAGGCCACACAGAGTCGAGTACATTCTTGAAACGCCCTATCGAAGTAGAACAAACAACTTCTTTAGGAAGACGATTTCAGTAATTTACTACCCTTTCACCAAAAAAGAACTTTCGAACATTGGACCTGACATGTCGCTCGACCAGTTTTAACGGATGGCCTCGAGTACCCACACTTGGTGTGAGAGCGTAATATTCACTGGGATGAATTGTACCGAAACCTGACATGATTTTGAAGGTTTCAATGACGTCCCCACGTAGCCGCCTCCTTTTTAGTGAGAAGAGATCTAGAGTCAACAATCGTTCCTCATACGACCTACCTGATTTCCCTACAGTCATACAAGTAGCTAGGCGTTGAACACCCTCAACCATGGCAATTTTTCTTCCAAATAAGGTGACCATTCTTGAACGCAATACTCGAGATGTGGTCTCACGACCGCTTTGTATAATGGTATGAAAACCTCTGGGGACCTGCAGGATAAAACTGATCGAAGGCGAATAAGCTCGCTCCTAGCGCGTTGCGCAGCAGCTGCGCACTGATCAGCCCATTTAAAGTCCACTGGAAACTTTATACGGAAGTCACGAATTTTCGGCACCCCATTTATCTCAATCAACCTCAAGCTCTCTAATGAATGAAGAAAAGAGATACGTTATGGTGAAGCTAACTGGTAGATTCCATGTAGCAAACCACTTGATGACCTTTCATATATCCTCAAGAAGATCCTGTTCATCCAGTGATCCGATAAACTGGACATCATCCGCAAAAATATAGCAGGGACACATAAGCGACGCTGCCAAATCATCAATGAAATTGAGGAAAAGTAGCGGTCCGAGTACGGAACCCTGTCGGACTCCATTAACAACTTTTACTTTCGACGAATACATACTGCCTATACTGACACGAAAGAATCTATTGCTCAAGAAGCCTAATACCCGTTTCTTGAGAACGCCATCGATACCCATATTACCAAGTTTGGTTGCAAGCAATCTGTGATTTACCTAATCAAAGGCCTTGCGAAAGTCCAAGTCAAAAACCTCAACTTGTTGGCCTTCATCTAGCATCACGGTGACCTCCTTAAGAAAACATAAGGGGTTGTTAGGCACGACTTCCCTTTGAGGAAGCAGTGCTGAGCAGAGTTCAACAACGAGTAATCAACTAGATGGCGGCAGATCCTATCCCTAATAATTTTTTCCAGGAGTATACATAGGATGCATATAATACTTACATGTCTATACTTACATACTGAGGATCGACTGCTACCAACACTGGGCGCCAGAAAGTACATATCACTGGGATGAATTGTACTGAAACCTGACATGATTTTCAAGGTTTCAATGACGTCCCCATGTAGCCGCCTCTTTTTTAGTGAGAAGAGATTTAGACTCAGCAATCGTTCTTCATACGACCTACCTGATTGCTCTACAGTCACACGAGTAGCTAGGCGCTGAACATTTTCATGCTCGGTATTAACTTTTTTAAATAAGGTGACCATGCTTGAACGCAATACTCGAGATGTGGTCTCGCGACGGCTTTGTATAATGGTATGAAATCCTCCGAAGACCAGAAGGATAAAACTGATCAGAGGCGATAAAAATCGCTCCTAGCGCGTTGTGCAGCAGCTGCACATTGATCAGCTCATTAAATGTTCGCTAAATCCTCTATACCTAAGTCAGGAACTTTTGGTAACCTATTTATCTCCAGTAAACCATACCTTGATCTTCTTAGCGAATTTAGACAAGAGAGAGCTTTTAGTAAAGTTAACTTCAAGATGTCATGTAGCAGAGCACTTGATGAACTTTTCGATATCCTCAAGAAGATCTTGCTCACTCAGTTATCCGATATACTTGACATCATCAGCTAAAATATAGCAGGGACACTAAGGCGACGCTGCAAAATCGTCGATGAAAGTAAGAAAAATTAACGGCTCGAGTACTAAACCCTGTGGCCTTGCGAAAGTCAAAGTTGAACTTTATCTAACCTCATGGTGACCTCGTTTTAAAAAAACACAGGAAGTTTGCCAGGCACGAGTTCCCTTTAAGGAAGCCATGCTAAGCAGAGTTCAACTACAGGCAATCAACAAGATGGCGACAGATCCTACCCATAATAAGTTTCTCAAGGATTTTACAAATGATGTTAGTAAGACTTGCAGGTCTATAATTACAAACTGAGGATCAGCTGCCACCGTTATGTATTGGAATCACATCAGCCAGATTCAACTACTTGAAATTAATCCATCATGCAAGGAAGCGTTAAAAAAACGACCAACATGTTCTGCTATTATTAGCGCTAGGTTTTTTTAAAATTTGAGGATGAATGTCGCATGTGTTATCAGAATTATGGGGGTTGGTTGCGGCAAGAGCAAGTTTAACCTCATCATTAGTCAAGGAAAATTGCTCCAGTGGAGTAACGATTTCTGGACTTTTGATGACTGGCATGTTAATCGGATCTTTTTAGCGATCAAGTCTCTGAACTGATCGGAAATTTGTGAGAAAGGCCGAAGACTTTTCTGAATCTGAGACTATTTGGGCTCCGTTCCCTGCTGAAGTTGTTAACCTAATACCGCGTTTTGCCTTTGGATTAGAAATAACTATAGTAACGCTTCGGGTACTGTTTTATATTGCGTGCGAACCGTGATTGAAAGTCTTGTTTTGCCTGGCGTTGGATCCTCATAGCCTTATACCTGACCATTTTATACCTTGTCCATGACCGTTGTGTCTGAGAAGATTTGTAAGTTTCCTATGCACAGTCCTGCATTCTAATCACCGTCGCAACGCAGGTGTACACCATTGTGGCTTGTTGCGTCGCTTGACATTCACCAACGCAGCAATCATGTCTTGCATTGCAGACAGACAGTGGTTAATACGCTGTCAGTTTGTTTCTATATCATCACCTGACATTTGAGACAAGAACGTTTTGGTTTTATATGAGACAACATCCGAGTCTACACGATTGAAATTGCGCCTCAGTTTAGGAGGAGGTTTGTCATGCCTCATTAATAGATAGAAGCTGATCACCAAGTGATCACATTTTCGTAGTGGAGTAGGATAATCGACCTGTCGAACCATTTCTTCGCTTGAAGAGATTGGAAGTTCCAGGATCGAAGGTAAGCAGCCATGGCGGAACCTTGTAAGATCTTTCACATGTTGGCCTATGTAAGTCCATTCGATGAAGTCCTCAAACATCTCATCAGATGAGCAGCACTGGTTCAGCCAAGATATAGTGGAAGGTTAATATCGCTCACTATAAGAACCTGGGACCCAAGCGTGCACAGCGAACTGAGATTGTCAAGCAAATTATGCAAGTCCGGTAATACTGCTTGAGGGCTCACATAAGCGCTTGCAATTACCATAGATTGCTTGCAAAATTGAATGAGTCAACTCCAGTCGAGTGACTTGCGCGTTTTGGCTTCGCGTATATAGGGTTCATCCTAATTAAACACCAGTATGTTACAAGATTTATCCCGTATTCTCTGACCAGCTGAGTTAAGCCGGACAGTTCACTTGGGAAAAAACCTCCTACCAAGAAGCAATAATCATTGATATTTTGGCAGATTTTTAGAGCAATAATGTTACCAATATTTTTAGTCAATTTCAATTAAGCTGACAGGAACATAATTAGTGGGAGATAACTAGCAACGCCCTTGTTTATTGGCTCAATATTTTAATTGTTTTTACGGTATGAGAAGCCAAGAGATTGTAGAAAACGCGGGGTAGATTGAGAGTTGGGTTGTAAAAAAGGAGAATGAAAGTTTTGAGGTTCCAAGGCCTTATAGCGGACCACATTCACGTTTAGCCTGTACCATTAATGAATTTTTGTGTCAATCGAACAGGTAGGGCGTCAACCAGCGACACAGCAACCCACCACCGCAACCGTTCGGACTTTTGAGAATGGGATCTGCAAGAGCAATAATACTGACAAAGAATAATCGGAATGTAACGAAAATGCAAATGGCACAGAAAGAGAACTTGCCGTTGCCACGAGCTAGTGAGTATGAAAAAATGCAGTAGGGGTTGTGAAACAATTAAAAATTGTGTTTACATGTGTTTTGAGAGTGGAAGATTTCATCGAGATGAGAATCAAAGAGATCTTGCAAGGAACCGAAAGAAGCGGCTTTAAAAGTGTGAATTAAAAAGTGTCCACCCTCTGCAAACTCTCACGGAGAAAAAGCAGTGTCAACATTTGAGCCTGCTCTGATGATGTACCAGTTCTGGGTCATGTCCTTGGAGGTTAGTGCAGGGTTAGTTTTAACTACGTGTATTCGGATTTTTGATACTGTGATCTTAGCCACGAGCCAGTGAGTTTGAAAAAATGCGGTGAGCGTCGTAGAAAAAATAAAAATGGTGTTCACTGGGTACATGTGAATTGTGAGTGGGAAATTTTATGGAGGTGGGACTCAAGGATACTGGGATGATTGTTTGAATAACAATCAATAATATTCATCAATAATAATCAATAATTCTGTTATTCAAATTCTCGTTTGTAAAGTTACATTAATTAATACACACTGTGATTCGAATGAGTGTGCTTAAATTCTCACTTCTATTCCAAGGTTGGTTATCTCAATTCAATTTATTACAATTCAATTCATTACAATTGGCGTCACGATCGGCTATGTTGTTTCCTCAAAATTTCGTAACTCTTAATATTCATGGAACCCCCAGAGAAATTGAAGATTATCTGGAACGTTTTAAACTTTGGTGTATCACTAAGGGTGAAATGCCTGATTCAATCATTACTGCGCATTTTCTTACTTCGACAGGAGAAGATGCTTATGCTCTGTTGAAGAATTTATCATTCTGTGTTCCACCTGATTTGCATTCGGGATACTTAGGCATTGAACAAATGAAATCGTTGGCAAGGTAATTATGCTGGTGGCCTGAATTTGATACTGATATCCGCAGAAATGCTTTCTTATGCCATTCCTGTAAACACAAATTATTCCGTCATCTTCAAAAAGCATGCCTGGGAGAGCGTTTCACTGACTGCAAACCCTCGCGTATGGGGAACGAATAGGGAGTTGCATGGATGGGAGCGGTCAGTGAAGATCCAGTGGGTATGTAAAATTACCGCGGTGAAGTCGGCAGGTAACGGAGAATATATCTAAACGTTGTAACCATTTCCTCATAAGACATGTAGTACATACCACGGATATGCTTTGTCTCAGGTCGCTAGGCTTTATCGAGAAGGAACACATCTTTGCACAGCCAATGCTGCCCAGCCTTTTTAGTGAATTTCAAGTATGGACGGATGCAGACATTCAGAAGTGTCCGGAATTGAAACCAGTTTAAAATTTTAAAAGCGCGGCAAAATAAACCCATGTTGCGGTTTGCTGCAGCTGCGGCTCGATTTCATTGTATGGCGCAACCAAGATTGTGCTGGCTGGTAACACCAAGTTCGTTTTCTTGTCGAACATACTAAAGTACGTTTGTAACTAACGAACACAGAAGGAGTGGTCACGAAGAAAGTACTTGATTCAGGAAAGTAATTATGACCCAACACTAAAGGAAGCGAGTTTGAGTAATAGAAGGTCATAGTCGACGCGGTCGAAGGCGTTGGATAAATCCAGAAATATTGCATACACACAAATGCCTCCATAGACGGATTTCGTCCAGGCATCCCGTGCAAGAAGCGATTTGGAAGTGCAGGAGCGCATGGTGCGAAATTTGTGTTCTTGCGTGATTGAGAGTCGATAATTTTGAAGATGTAAGACAAGTTATTTAGAGATTATGCTCTCCATGACTTTAAAAATAACTGACAATAGCATAATGGGGGCAACAATTTGCTGTTTGTGACCGGATGCCGCTTTTTAAAATAGGAGTGATAACACCTTTTCAAGCTCGGGTATGATAACGGAGTCCATAAAACGTTGAAAATACGTTGCAAGTAGATGAGATATGTGCAATGCGGCTACATTTAGGATCTCCGGTTCGATGCTGTTGAGTCCTGGAAAGGAGTAACGCGGGTGTAAACTTTATATCAGGCATTACTTGTACGTCTTGTTAGGGAGAATAAAAATGGGAGGAGTTTGTAGGATTAATATGGTTAAAATTTGAGGCGTAGTGTACTGACAACAAATTTACAGCTTCCAAAGCGGTCAATGTAAGAACATTTGCGCTGACTAATGATGGACTTTCACGTGTAACTACGCATCTGTGATTCATAAATTTAAACAAACTTTTGGGATTATCCAAGAACGTGTTACAGATGTGCATTTGATACTGACAGTTGTCTTGGCGGCTTAGATATGTGCAACGATTCCGCGATGACTTATAAATTTCCCAGTCCTGTCCGGTAACACCGCCACGCCAAATTTTGCTGTGCTATGGCTTTGCGTGTTCGGCTGCGAAGGAATGATTTTGAGTTATTTCGACGAAGGAAATTGCGTGGCTGGCAAGACGTAGCAGCGCGTGTCACTGAGTTAAAAACGTGGTCCATGCCAAATCGATCTGGGCAAACTTTAAGAAATCCCATGAATCGGCTACGACGAGTTGGTGGAACAGGCCTACATCAGTATTACAGCGGCTCTCAGGACGAGGTTCGTTGAAGTAATCCATTAAACAGACAAATGTGTATGTCAAGACAACATGATCGCTGTGAACATGATAGTGGCCAATATTTGCGACAGCGCGGTGGCAAATGTGTCAGAGGCATGTTCACCACAAAGGGTGGTGCAGTTAAAGTCTCTCATTATCAGTATGTGGATAATCTTTTACTTAAAGCATGTAGAAGTGATGGCAGGAGGGAGGAATCCAGCATTTTCGTATTACTGGGAGATCTATAAACAAGTGCAGTCCGAAGAAGACTGTCTTGCTTGAGTGAGATATGGCACCAAGGAACATCAGAGTCACCTAACGCAGGGTCAGTTAATGGTTCACAGCAAACTGATTCGTGATAATAGGTCAGCACACTACCTTCTCTTTTTTTACGGTCACAGCCAAGTAATGACATATTTAAAAGGGTCAGTTACGCATCATAAACTGCGCTTTACAACCACATCTAGGTAAAGGTAATTAGCTCCCATGAGCACATGAATGTCGGTATTGGAGTTCTCGTTGTCTGTTCAAGAAACCAGCAGCATTTGTGTAGCAGAATGGAAGGCTATGCGATTGCAGAGGATGCAATGTGGTGAAGGGATGTGCAGTTATTCCGTCGGCTTCACTGAAACAGGCCGTGAGGAGTTTTTGATTTGTGTTGGGTGTGACTTAGGTTTGTGTACGTGATTTTAGTTTGTCAACTGCGAAGAGAAGACGGGCCTCTGTAGATACGATCGTTTGTTTTCATACCACAAGCGCACATCAGTATTAACCATATCTTGCAATTGGAAGGTAATTTTCAGAATATGGGAAATATCGCCCTTGTATCTGGAGGATATGGGAAGGCTTTTCACGGCAGTCATCAGTAATATCTACCCCTCTAATATCTATCAAATTAGGAATATTTGGCGACGACTTTGTGAGGCGACGAATGTATGCTAATAACCGTTTTGGTGCACAAGCAGACACGTCAACCAATCGCTGCTCGTACAACAAACGTTTTCTGCGTTTTAATGCCGATCAAAGGTTTCTAGCTTGCCGATAATTGTCATAGTCAGTGGCGTTTTTCCGACTTACGAATGTCGACCAGATCTTTTGGCGTTGTCGATAAAGTTTCCGTGGCTCTGGTCAAACAAAGGGTGACCTTTCGCCTTACAACGACGTGAAGACAGCGGAACAGCCACCTCAATAACTGTCCAAATATATTCAAGGATCACCAGCGAACAATGTTTAACGCCGATGCTACTGCCCTTTGTTTCATCCACTTTTACCTCCAGCTTCGTAGTACAAATTTATTACGTTGAGACGTTTTCTTTAAAACAAACATTGAATGTTCTTCCAATATTGATTTCAGGTGCTGTAAGAGAGATCGCCAATGATTATCCGGATCGGAGTAATCCATTTATGAGAAACTAGTGCTTTGTAACGTTGGTTTATAAACGATATTTTCCACAGCTGTGGGATTTGATGTTAGTATTAGGTCCATAGTAGACGGCTGGTCTGATCCCCTCATACGAGTAAATCCGAAAAAGTGGTTATAAAGGGGTACGTAATCCAAAACGGCTCGAAGTTCATTTTTAAGTGTTTCTGATGGATGATCATTCCGGCTATAGTGGTGGGGAAAGTTAAATCCCCCATTATTAATATTTGAGTACTGTAACGCGTTGTTACATAGCGCAAAGCATTTATCCGTTTATTTCTTAGATCGTGAGTTGCTGTTGGAGAACGATAGATCACTCGAATAATGCATTGGTCTTCTGAAGTAAGAGTCAGAGTTCACCAAAGTGTATCAGTAATATGAAGGGTCTGGTTGTTCATAGCTCTACAGATAAACGATTGCTTGAAGTAGAGTGCTGCTCCTCCGCCATCGCCTAAACGGTCACGCCGGAATAAAGACATGCTAGGTGAAAAGAGTTCATTCTCAGACAATGAAGCATGGAAACACGTTTATGTAATTGCATCTGTGTCTAGCTCCGTTTTGTTACAAATATCGGACACTTCGATTAATTTGTTGAAATGGCTGTTCGCGTTTGCATAGATGCACTTAATCGTATTTTCCGTGAGTAATGACGGGGTGTAAATTGAAGTTATTGGTCCGGCTTCTCTGGAGTCGGACTTAACAAGCAGTGAATAATCATGCGGTATGTGATAAGGCGTTAAACAGTGTGATGACGGATCCCTCTGAATAGTCAGTGTCTGAGATGGTAAAACATGTGTGCTTCTTATTGGTCGCCGATTGCTTGAATTGACAATTAGTTTTCGGTGTGAATTGCTCTGTCCGACTCGATTTGAGCCTGACCTACGAAGTTTTTTGATGCATTGATTTCTCCCATTTAGATGGAAACGCTGCTATAGGCTGTCTTCAGATAGAAGAGTGTTTTATTAATGGCATTGTGTTTGGGTGGGTTAAGTCTAACATCCTTGGGTAGTTTTCGTTTTCCTTTTTTCCATCCCGACCTTACTATTTAGGCGAATTCTACCGAAGTCTAGACGAATAACTGCGTAGAGCGCGAAAGTCGGATATTGTCATCCTGGCTGGCAATCTTAATGCCCGAGTTGGCTGCCTCTCACAAAGTGAACGACACCTCGGTGGTCCATATGGTCTTGATTGCGTCCGATCAGACAACGGTGAACGCCTGTTGAGTCTATGTGCTGAGCACCGCCTATTTCTCAGCAGCGTCAACTTCCGACATTCCAAACAACGGTCAGCAACATGGAGATCCCCCTCGACAGGACTCTGGACACAAATTGATCACATTGCGATCAGTTATCGATGGCGTTCCAGTGTGCAAGACTGCAGATCATATTGGTCGACCTGCCTATCATCAGACCATGCGTTAGTCTGTGCAAACCTAACTATGCGTTTCAGCGGATCGCGTAAGAAAAATATCACGAGGCTGGATACGCTTAAACTATCAGATAGAGCAGTGGCAGAGAATTATCTAACGGCCCTATCTAATGCACTTCGACCCCATCCTGATAATATTGAGGAGCATTGGGCTCAAATTCAAAGCGCAATGTATCATGCTGGCCTGGAAAGCTGTGGAACATCCAAGCGAACAGATTCCAACTGGATATCTGCTGCTACAGCCAAATTAATTGACCAACAGCGCTCCTTACCTCCGGGGAAAAGATATGATGAACAGCGCAGGCAAATTCGCCACCAGTTGAAGACCAGCCTCAAAACGGACCGAGAATCATGGTGGGAAGAGCGGGCAAGCGAGATGGAAGCAGCCCAAGCAGTTGGCAACACCCGCAAATTGTTCCAGCTTAGACGCTCCACGGGACCCCGAATGCCCAGCGTGAGCGAACTCATCACGGAAGCAGATGGGTCGTTGATTACCAACAGAGAAAGGCGAATGGACCGCTGGAGGGAACATTTCGCTAGCCAATTCAATCAACCGCGACCACTCTGTTGCTCAGCTAAGTGGCTCCACCACTCAGTGGCCGGCCCCACAGGGACCACCTACAGAGGCAGAAATTCGCTCACACATAATGAAGCTTAGACGACGCAAGGCCCCTGGTTTAGACGAGCTACCAGCCGAACTAGTCGTTGAAGGTATCGACGTTTTGTGCAGTGAGCTGTCAGTGCTCTTCGGAAAGATCTGGAACGAGGAAACCATACCCAGCGCGTGGGGACCGTCAGCCATCGTCCCAGTATTCAAGAAAGGGTCGAAGAAAGAGTGCGGTAATCACAGGGGTATCAGTCTCATACCGGTGGTTTCTAAACTGTTCGCATCAATCATCCTGACCAGGCTTAACAGCTACCGAGAAGCAGAGTATCGAGAAGAACAGGCTGGTTTCAGAGGAGGACGCGGGTGTGTGGACCAAATCTTCACGCTGCGCCAAATTTTGGAGCAACGTTACCAATACGCACGTCCAACAATTATCGTTTTTCTTGACACACGAGCAGCCTTTGATTCCATTGACAGAACCGCTCTCTGGGACTGTCTCATTCGCCATGGTGTCCCACCGAAGTACGTAATCCTGCTCAAGAAGCTGTACTGCCACACCACCGGCAGAGTCAAAGCCTATGGTGATTTATCCAAGCAGTTTACCATTTCCAGCGGAGTTCGTCAAGGATGTCCGATCTCCCCATTCCTATTTAACTTTGCGATTGACGATGTCATGCAAGCAGCAACAGCCCAGCTACCGAATTGTGGGATCGACCTGCTCCCCGGTCGACGAGTTATGGATCCGGACTATGCTGACGACATTGCTCTCCTCGGAGAGGATGCTTGCGCCATACAAAGCGCTTTGGATCTACTCGTTGATCAGTTGTCGCTGTATGGATTACACTTCTCTCCGTCAAAATGCAAAGTGTTCCTACAGGATTGGACAGACCCAACACTTGATTTGATGATCGAAAACCATAAACTGGAAGTGACTGACAGATTCACCTACCTAGGGAGCTGCATCACAACTGGGGGCGATATCGAAGCTGAAATCACAGCACGGATTGCAAGAGCACGCCATGCTTTCGCTGGGCTACGGCATCTGTGGCGCCGACGCGATGTTGGATTACGCTTGAAGGGCAGAGTGTACCAGGCCACCGTACGAGCAGTTCTACTGTATGGCTGCGAGACGTGGACGCTGCGACAAGCCGATAGTCAACGATTATCGACGTTTGATCATCGCTGCCTGCGGAGTATAGCTCGTTTAAGCTGGCAACAGAAAGTCAAAAATGATGAAGTCAGGAGGGCAGTCCTCGGCGATCGCTCTGTGCCACTCTCCGATCATATATCCATGTGCCAGCTGAGATGGCTGGGGCACGTTCTCCGTATGGATGAGCGACGCCTTCCTCGCCTAGCTCTTTTTGCTCTCGCTGGACCTGATTGGAAACGTCGCCGTGGCGGACAAAAGAATACCTGGCGGAAGAACCCTCAAGCGTCTAACAGCCCCACTAGCCATCGTGGAAACATCGCGCTTACCCGGGTGGGGTCCGAAGGACCGTGAAGATATGTGGCTGATAACACTCAGTGTGATGGCAAAAGAAAAGAACCAGTGGCGAGAATCCTGCCGTGCTTGTGTTCTCGTTTATCAATGACCCTCCCCCTCCCTTTTTCCAAAAAAGACAAAAAAAGATCAAAAACGGCATGTGTAAACAGACAGACAAAAAACCCCTCTTTTTTCTTTCATCATGTACCTTCTTCATGGTATACTTGTTGGCACATCGTCTGTAAAGACTTGTGTGATAATAATAATAATAATAATAATAATAATAATAATAATAATAATAATAATAATAATAATAATAATAATAATATAGGCCATAGATCTGGTCAAAAACGTAATCTCCAGAGATTTCGGTACATCCCCTTTATATTTTGGTGAAAAAGGAACTCAAAAAGTGTGCACAACAACGGCATTAGAAATATCTAGAAAACACGCAATGTAGCGTCATTGATTGACGTCGTGCTCTACGGTTTTCTGAATAGATGCTCTAGAAGTATTTTCTGGTACACCAAGTAGAACTATACTTCGCGATGCCGTTTGTTCCCTGGCATTCAAGCTACCCTCCTTTTCTCACCATGGTACATCGGGATAAATGCGGCAGTTTGAGTCGGAATCTTTCTTGAGTAGGTACGCATTATGCAGCATTTTCTCGATATCAGATTCGCATTTTAGTGTTACCTTGAGCAAGCGTGGTTGACCAATAATAATGTTATGGTGAAAAAGGAACTCGAAAAGTGTCCACAGCAACGGCATCAGAAATATCTAGAAAACACGCAATGTAGCGTCATTGATTGACGTCGTGCTCTACGGTTTCCTGAATAGATGCTCTAGAAGCATTTTCTGATACATCAAGTAGAACTATACTCCGCGATACCGTTTGTTCCCTGGCATTCAAGCTACCCTCCCTTTCTCACCATGGTACATCGGGATAAATACGGCAGTTTGAGTCGGAATCTTTCTTGAGAAGGTACGCATTCTGCAGCATGTTCTCGATATCACATTCGCATTTTAGTGTTACCTTGAGCAAGCGTGGTTGAACAATAATAATGTATAGTCTTGGATACACCAAGTAATGTCATGCATGAGCTGAAGTTAAATAGCGAGTTAGACAAGTCACTTTTCTGCTATTACATGTTCAATTTGCATTAGGTGGCAAAGTTCAGACAATTTCTAAACATGGTTTTCAGTTTACTACCAAACAGGCTTTCTTGGGACTCGTCAACTTTCGTACATATCACGCTCAGCGCGTATGGGGAGTACTTTTTGCGTAACGAAAGTCAGATTTTTAGAATTTAAAACATTTAGTGCTTGATTTTGTGAGTCGGATACAGCAGTTTTGGAGTGCACAGCTGTGGTCAACCGTAAGAGCGTATCTCTGTTAGAATTTCCTATTTCCGTGGTCGTTTTAACTGATTCCAAAACGGAATTAACCCTGTTTTTTTCTTTGTTGGCACACAAATAGCCTTAATCAAAGATTCCTTCAATGTTGGTTCAGAAATCGTTGTATTGATATAATGGTTTACATCAGTGCTCACTTGCGTACTCACATGATTTACCAATATTTCGTCCACACACGAAGGTCTAACTTCAAACCGGCCATTCTCTTTTCTAATTTGGCTTCAAAAGTATCGGCATCGTGAAAAGATTTAGCTCTGCAACGAACACAGACATAGCAGGCACCTGGAACCTTTTCATTATTTATTAATGATATCGAATCATAGCTAAAGTACGGCCTTATTTACCATGGATTTTACTCATACACAGAAAACACGTTATTAATTTACACGCCATGGGACTCACCGGTTGTCCACATGCTTTGCACGTGACTTCGGGACAATTCTGCGTGTCGAGATTTGTCCTATCAGCTGTTCCAGACGTGACCATTGTTACGTTCGCCGGATCCAGGCACTTAGCAATAAGGTCAAGTTGATTCCATGTCGCTGTCACAGTTTTATCGATTGATTTTTGTCTCTGTTGGATCTCGTAAGTAGCTTGTAGCTAGTAGAGCATGAAGTGGGTTGTTAGGATGTGTGATGGGTTTTTGGTCGACGGGTCGGGTGGTTGTTTTGGAACCTGCGATTTCGTCATTTATTAAATAATCCACTATAATTGTTAACAAGACAAGCTAAAACAAAGAAACAAGTATTTAAATGTGTAGATCGGCGCGATCTTTTCAATGATAGCAAAAATCTTAGAATAGTTATTAATTCAAAAAAGTTTGCGCGCGTGAGCAAACTGTGATATTTACGCCAATATGACAACTTTGCTGTTGACCGGTTGAAAAGAGCAAGAGCCTAATGGAGCTTTAGTCCGTAGCTGAGTAATATCAAAATGCGTGGGAGTGAATAGCAAGTCCAAAATGGACTTATATCCAGTAGGGCCTACTCTGGTCAGATAAGAAACATGCTGCACGAGGCCCACATCATCAAGAGCGTCCAGTAAATCCTGCTCGAATGACCCCCGAACCTTTCTCTAGCGAAGTCGAATCAATACTAAGAGCATTGAAGTCGCCAATAATCAAGCAGTTTGAGGATCTGCCATATTAACATCTGTGATTTCAGAGTATCTGCCTGCATTTTGGGAGAACGACAAATGACACCTATCGTGGCAAATGAAGCTGCAGTCCTTATACGGCACCATAAACTCTCAGCCATACCGCCAATATTCTGGAAGCGAGCCAACACAGCGACTAAAATATGTTGTTGGATTCTAGCGTTTGTTCGATCTGAGCGAAACAGTCTATATCCAGGTAGGGCCAGCTCGGGATCATCCTGCTCAGGTGAGAGCTAGGTTTCCGTTACCGCAATGATCGCTGGAGGGTACTGTCTAATCTGATCAAAAAGTTCGTCCAGTTTGTTTCTCAAGCTCATCGCATTAAAAGATATCAATTTCGAAGATCCAGATCCCTCTGAATGCCTATCGTCAGAGTTTCCCAACGAATTTTTCGCCTCATCCTCACAACCCAAAAATCCACAATGCGCAAGTTAGTTTCACCTGTAGCTCTGCGCTCGCTAATCTCCTGAGTTTCTTTTCGCATTTTCACACGATCTTTCGGAGAGAGATCACGCCGGAGTCGAAGTTCACTACCCTTTAACCTGTAACCCCTTTTAGCAGTAAGGTCACTTGCTCAGCGGAGTCTAACACAATCTTTAACGGTCTGGGGCGATCACTTGACGCTGGCCTGCGGACTAGAGGAAACGCTGTGCGTACCGTTACACACTTTTCACCTTTGTCGAGAAGAGAGGGAAGAGCAGAATCTAGAAAATCGCGTACTTGTTTAACCCCGTCTTTTGTCGAGGCACCTGTTTGCTCCGGCGCATTATGAAGAATGATGCAGGATTTTCTACTTTTATCAGTGGTTAAGCTCTAGTTGTCGTAGTTCCTGGACCTCTTTGGGCTTAAGAACGTTCGTTGCACCGGCAAAACTAACTCCATATTTTGAACCAAGTACAAGTGAGGAAGCAACTACCGCAACGGTGTCTACATCTTCAGATTGCACGTAAACTTGCTGTACACAAGATGTGTGGTGTTTATCCTCCTTGCAATGTGAGCCACTATATACAATCCCCCATTAATACCTTCAGAGCTCTTATCAGATGCCGTGTCAACTTGAAGCTGTGTACCTGCGAGCCTAAAACCAGTCGGTGGTAGACATATCATACATATCGTGCGAATGATATCGCATGAATTATTCTGAAACCAACGATACATCTCCGGCTTCATTCCACCAGATGGAATATGTATCCACATTAAACATATTTCACATTGAACAGCTTTAGCGTTATTGGCGACCTGTTTCGAACAAACCCGACAAGAATCCCCAGAGTAAGCAGCGGAGCTACCATTCTCTCGAGGCTTTCTTGCAGACGGTGCTGCATGATCGTCTTTTGCAGATTTACGAGTCGTACCCATGTTCAAATCCGTTGAAAATAGAATAAAAGTTCTTTTCGTATTTGAAGAAGAAGAAGAAATTGACTTTATTCGTACACACGAATTTTCAGCTGTTACAATAATTTCACCACATATTTGAAAAATGATAAACATGTCCCGACATCGAGTTACAATTTGTCGACTGAACGATTTTTCTTGTCCGTCTTAATTGATTGACATACGATCCAGTTTACTAGCAAAAGTTTTTGGGTCAAACGTTTCACTGCAAGTCCCGGTATCTCGTACTTCGTTCCAAAGTGCACGTCCAAAATTGACCTCAGTTGATCCGAAAATATTTGATGCATTTCACCCTTGGAGAAATTAATTGTATGCACGGCCGATTTGAAGGCCCCGCAAAAAATAAACTGATATCCACCGTCTTTTCATTCGATTGGACATGCAACATGCATTAACTCTCTCACCTTCCGGTGATGAGACCTCTCATATCTTCCATTCACAGTTACACACGCCGGTGTTACTGACGAATGAATCCTGATAGTGGCAGGTGTTTTTCAAGCACACCTCCGAAAGAATCTGGGCACTCGTTCCGACTTGGTCGACTATCGCCCTGTGATACTGATACTAATATTGATACTGTAATAATCTCGGAATAGCTCAAATATCCAAAACAATATCGAAATATCGTAAACGATAAACTCACAAAATGAATAAGTGGAAATAAAATTCAAAACGGGCGCTCTTTTTCCAATCCATACAAATTTGTGTTCCGACTTCCGGAGCTCTCTTTGCGTGTATGTGTTATCATTATGCGTGTTGGGAAGTGGAGATTGACCTCAACCGCTACAAAAGCAATTAGCTCTCGCACATGTTCTGCGTCCAATGCAAAGTAACCATTCGTAATAAAAAATGATGTCTTGTCGTGTCAAACGAGAAGCCAATTGCAATCGCAAGTCCTACGACCATCAGAGTTTCCACACGGAGAAAAAGGATTGACCCTTTGGTGGCTGCTTCTTCGCAGCTTTTAACCGATAGAAATTCTGGACGCTCGATTGGCTTGTCAGCCACTTACTGTCCTGTGCCTACTGAACTGTCCTTCGCGATAACTGAACAATAAAAGGCGGGCCATTCGAATAAACAGTATCAGTTCATATGCCCTTGAACTATTTCGTGCACTCGTTGCCTAATTACATTCTTTTCCGTAAAATGTTGTGAGCAAAAGGTGCCACTTCAGCAGTATATTATCGGCTCTAAATTTTGTTGAAAACATTGATGTCAAGGTTTGTCCTTTCGAACTGTACTTGAGCATATTTTATAGGTTTCAGTCTAAGTATATGGGGGGCTCTTGGTACCTCCCTTCTGGTTCAGGGTTTTTCCACGGTGGTGTATTCCCTGCTGAATTGGTGAATACTTCAGAAAACCATTTATTTCCGACTTGCATTCCACCGTACTTGTCCACAATGTACCCGAATATGCAAAATGTTCAACAAAACAATGCAATGCCTATGTATCCATTTGGAAAGCGGGAATTCCCAACCGGTGTTGCACGATACCCCACAAATGAACGTGCATCTCTGGCATTCAATTTCTCGTTACCAAATTCTACAACAAACGGAAAGGAAATGCCTGGGTTAACTACTCCAATGCAAACTAATATTTTGCAGCCGGTTCAGCGGCCCAGTTCCACACATTCAACTCAGAGATATCCTGAAAACTCAGCAATTGAATGCAGTTCTGCCCAATCGGATGAAAACATTCTCACTGAACATGGCTCTTCAAATCCCTGTCAAACTAGTTCTGTGTGTTCTGGTGCCAAGGATAGCTGTCTCGCACCGGATGTTGCCACGTCCAATGGAGAGGTAGCAACACAAAATGAGCCGGTGAATATATTTAAACCTTCTTTCGGTGATTCCAATCTGCCATCGGAATCTGTTGTAAATGACCGATCCAGTTCTCCCAATCATTTGCCACCAACTAGCGAAACAATTACGGAGTAAGAATGCGTTTGCTGTCGAATACCTGTTCCTGTTCTTTTTGTTGGAAATAATGTGCTTGTCATATATCTCACATTTTTTCCACAGCACTAATGCTGAACATGAAGCACTCTCAACTAAATTTGACAATGAATCTGCTCAGCGTCCAGGTGAACAATGCTCCGCTAATGCTGAACCCTCTCATATCTCTCATGGTATCGTCACTGTTGATACTCTTTCAGATACAGCGTCGCATTGTGCACTGTATGAAGCAAGTGACGACAAAATAAGTTTCTTGCAGCCATCCATTCAAGTGGGTGAAGCTGTTTATACCAATCAACTGGTGTTTGTTATTTTTTTCGTTATGGGAATCATTATTTTGTCAGATTTTTCTTCCTAACGAAACAATCGTTTTTTGCTTCTTTTTAGGCACCACCCGCCTTCAGGACACAGCAGTCCCATAATCAGGTGACTACTCCATTCGTCGATATCAGTCGCGGCATTCACATGCTGCCTAATGGAGCGTTCACATCTTACCTCGCTCCGTCCATGGGTGTTCCACATCCCGGCAATGTGCCGCTAAATATTCCTGGATCTTACATGATTCCTCCTCCGACAGTATACTTAGAAACACTATCGTATACCATTTGGCACTTCTATATTTGCACTCGCCAGAGCAAGGTTAAATACTCTAAGAAAGTACAACTACGAAACGCTCTTCATGTGGTCGTTTCTGGAGTTTTTGAAAGTACGTTTGTCATAATTTTTCCAACCAACGTTGATTACGTCATTTGTAGTATTAGGTGTAGCTGGACTAGTTTTGGTAATTCAATGATTGTTGGTCAATACCAAGTTCTTATTCAATTCTTTGTAATGGATTACTCAGCATTACTGATGTCAGTAAAGAAATGAATATCCTCAGACTGACGTGGTTGCTTCGAGCTTTTATAATTTAATCTGCAGGCACCTTTTAAATCTACCTATTATGTTACTTGTCGGCTATTCAACTTATTAGTTGTTTTACCTTTACCTTAAAGAAATTATCGTGATCTCCGTCAATATTGATTTGTCTGCATTTTCAGTTATCTCTACTACGAAAATAATTTCCGTTTTTCTAAACTATGATGTTATTGAAAACCGAGTACTGTTCTACTTTGCCCAGCTAAATATGTTTTCATCCCATCTCGATTAAGTTTTATAAAAGTTTTCTGCTGAAACAAGTATTTAGGCGCTAAAATTTAGTGTCAAACTTCTGCCGTGTGATGTTGCAATATCATCTTGCAGTATTATGTTCACGTGAATGTTGTACCACTCTGCATTTGCCTGGCCGCAGGTTAACTAGACCAAAACACCGGATGTTCGCTTTGATCATGTTATCGCTATGTTTCGTTTTGTCGAAGTTTTCACAGTGCAACACACCGCCACATCTTTGTTTGGAGATCACATTTGACCTTACAACGCTTGAGCTAGTGTCAATTTTTCACTTCCAACTTAACATTTCCTCGATTCTACCAACATATCAGAGCTCTACTTTCAACATAATAATATATCAAAACGCTGAGCCTGAAAATGTTGAAGAACAATTCCGCTGGTCGTCTGCAACAGAATCATTCCCTCAATGGAAGCAGTATGATCCTTTGTCTTCTAGCGTAGATCCCCTTAGTGATTTAGAAATTAGAGCATGTATCGAATCCATGAAACGATTCAAAGCTGCTGGCCCTGACGACATACCGCCTGTTTTGTTCAAGGAAGGTGCCTAAGTCCCAATCAGCACATTAGGCGATCTCTTCCTTGAAGTGTGGTTGTCAGAATCCGTCCCTCAGGGTTGGGGGAGAATCGGTTATCATACCGAACCGAATCTCATGCTCTAATCACCGTGGGATAAGTCTCACTTCCATGATTACGAGATTATTAGCGTCAGTATGTCTTGGAAGATTAACATCGCATAGGGAATCACAGATCCGAGAGCAGCAACCTGGCTTCCCGCATGGCAGAGTCTGTGTCGACCACATTTTTACTTTTCGGCAGATCTTAGAACTGCGACACACTTATCGACAACCGACGATAGCCATCTTTTTATACTTCGATTGAAATGTCCTGTTTAACACCTTGCTGTGCAAAGGCGTTCCCGCAAAAGTATGTCAACATACTGCGTGAACTTTATGCTCATGCATCCGGATGCGTTAGGGTTTACAACGATCTCTCACCCAAATCCCCACCACAAGTGGCGTCCGACAAGGATGTCCGATTTATCCGTTTTTGTTCAATTTTGTAATTGATAGATTCATGGAATTATGCCGGGCGGCAAGTTTCTCGACTTGGACTATGCTGATGATATAGTTCTGCTCTTCGACTCGTACACAGATGCACAGGCGATACTGAACAAGCCAGCTAATATTGTACCCGCATTTGGAATGCGTTTCGCACCGTCTAAGTGGAGTGTCCTGCTGCAGGACATCGACTTATCAAACAACACTTTATTACTTGATATTGTAGATTGTTTTATGTATGTCGGTAGTTGTATCAATAATTCTGCATCGTTATATGACGAGGTCTCGGCACGCATTTCTAAAGCGACCGTTGCATTCCCCAACCCAATTCACTTCTGGCGTAAAGTTTAGAGTCTAGAGAGCTGTATTAATATATTGGTGCGAAACTTGGACCTTGCTTAAAGAACAAATTCAGCGTCTCCAAGTATTTGACAACCGATGTCTCCGCAACATTCTAGGAGTTTGCTGTTACAATCACATACGCACCGACGCTCTCCGAAATAAGCTGATCAACCTGCATAGGTTGCGCTGGTTGGGTCACGTTTTACAGATGCTAGACTACCGATTTCCGAAACAGATTCGTTTTGAGACGCCACATCCCGATTGGCGTAAATCTCGTGGTGACCAAACCGTCACGTTGCATATTCAGTTAAAAATCCTCACTAGTAACCTTTCCAAAGTCGGCACAGCACGTCTTTCAGGCTGGTGTCCCCGCGATGAAATATGGTAATGGCTAGTTACTTTTCTGGATATGTCTCGAAACCGTGTTCAATTGCGGTGTTACACTAAGCATCTTCTTGGAGTGTTTGCTTAACCTTGTATGTTGTCAAGTGAAGTGACGAGAAAAGCTTGTTATGCTGCATAACAGTGAAAGCCGCAGGGAAGCTGTCATGCTGATATCGCTCTACTCGTTCACGAAACTTGTTTGAATGCATGTTCCATTCCAGGTGTAGGCACCTCATCCTAGTTTGTTTGTGTTTACTTTTATATAGAATCAGTAGAAATAGCAATGACACTCAAGCGTGTATTCGCATACAGCTCACTACCGGTATCAAATCAATTTAGCACGGTGGCAGCTGCACATCACAGAAGTGCTGCACGATCGCATCTCCTTGCACCGGTAGCAAGTACCAAGTGCTTAACTACCGTACAACCGTGGCGTGTTAAAATCTTGAAAGGATGGTGAACAGTGGGACCTGAGCCTATAGAAAATTACTCACGACCACCCTGAGATGAGACACCGACAGCTCGAATCAAACACACATGCTGTGAACAAGTAGAGCATCGTCAACATGTATGTATGCATGTATGAAAGCACAAGCCTGATCCAGGCAAAGTGCCGCACAGTCAGAGACTGCACGTGGGCTAAGATACTGTCAGGTTGCCCAGGCCTAGACAGCTATGAGGGGGAAATAAAAATAGAAATGGTAGTGAGACTCCAGCTTGTTTCAGCATGCAGCTCACTACCGTTGGCCAATCAATTTAGCACGATGTTAGCCGCACAGCACTAAATACTGCACGTCAACATGACAGCTTCCAGGTTGCTTTCACTGTCACGCATCATAACACACTTTCGTCACCATTTTACTTGACAGCATAGAAGCTTAATCAAACACCGAGAAAATGTCTACAGCATCGCAACATTCCCATCGTTCCCACCGAATGATACTGTAATGGCTCATGTGAATTACTGCTTAAAAATATTCTCTGAGATTTCCGGTATTGCGTTTAATGTCGTGTGACCACTCCACTCAGATCTTTCTCAGCTAACCTCGTATCGTTTTTCAGATGCCGGTCTTTTTATCGTTGGTTCTTCCATGAACGGGTTCGGTTCGGAACAAAGTGACATGGATATGTGCTTGACCATTACTTCACGGGATTTACAACAAAAGCAAGAAGCTTTTGTTGTGTTGAGCCAACTGCTGCCTCCTTTGCGGAAATGCAGTGAGTTTCGCTCTCCAGTTTAGTTCAACTTCTTTCTGTTTGTCTGTCGTTCTGCTTTGAACAAATGCTGTTGTCAGAATTTCTTATGGTTTCACTGCGTATGATTTTGTATTCCTTGAATGAGATAAATTGGCATCAAATTAGGCGATAATACTTTTCTCAGATGCTTATTCGCTTATTGAAAGCACCCGAGTTTGTCAAACCTCTCCCATATTTACAGAATTACATCAGCCGTTGCTTGTCAGTGTACACGGATTTGTCTGTGATAGCTTTTCCGCCGTTGCTTTTGCCATCGCTCATCACGCAGTACAATCAATTTTCCATCAAGACACCCTAGGTTTCTTTCCTCCTGGCAATTGTTTGCTCTTTAGGCGAAAGTATTCTAGTGTTCACATTTTGTGCTTATTGGCCTTACGTCATCATAAACCTGGATACAAGCAAGGTGTCGCACAATCTTAGACTGTATGTGTGCTGTCAGGTTTTGCGTAGTTTATTACCAGTCGAAAATCAATTTAACATGGTGTTATCTCCCCTATACGTAAGTACATCAAGATGGTATATCCCTGCTATTAATTCAATACTGTTCTGACTTTCGCAACCTAATGGTTCCCCAGCTTATACTAGTGCCTCGCTTTTGGCTTGTTTTTTCATTCATATCACACTAACAGTTTAGTAGTTTCGTTCGGTACTGATGCACTGCATAATATCTCGTGACCTGGGCAAGCTGATAGTATTTTAGCCCACGTTCAGTCCATGCCTGTACGGTACTGCCTGGATCAGGCTTGTGCTTTCATACCATACCATACTTCATGTTGGAACAGTACGATCAAGTTCATTGATACCCGAAAGAATGAAAAAAAGAGTGGGAGACTGAATGCTCTTTTTCCTTCACGAGGTGCGAATTAAATGAAATTAGTTTCACAAACCAAACTGGGTGCTATGGTGTCGCGGTTGTTTTTCTCGACTGCAGTGGGTACACATTTCGTGTTTGAGTAATCAGAATTCAGCACATTACCCAAAGTGGACATCTTTGTCCAGACATTCCTATTCAAAGGCTTTCACCGCGGCCCCCATAAGGTCGAAAGCAACTTCCACAACTCACCGAACAAACTCGAAATGAAACATTAATTGAAGTATCCCGTTTTTATGTATAGTAGCGGTATGTCATCGCGCTACATCACTTTACGTGTCATGCAATTTTAATAAAAAACAGCAAACATCTGTAGACGTGGGAAGAACTTCTTTTGAACTTGATCGTAATAGATGTGCCCCCTATATCCACGCAAGGAGGTGCACTTGTGCAGCACTTTTCTGCTGCGCAGCTAATCTTGCTAACCGGCAGTGAGCTGCATGCGAAGACACGCTGGAGTCTCACTGCCATTTCTATTTTATTTCTAGTTCTCATATCTGTCTAGGCCTGGGCAACCTGACACTATCTTAGCCCACATGCAGTCTATGACTGCGCGGCTCTTTACCTGGATCAGACTTGTGCATGCATACATGCATACATCTTCATGCCTCGGTTTTATCTTATTTGCACCCAACCAAGGTAATTTCCACACACTCAATTTCTCCATTTTTCAGGTTTCATCCGTAATTTACATTTGATTCGAGCCAAAGTGCCAATTTTGAAATTTCGCGACACCTTGGCTGGCGTGGACTGCGACTTGAATGTGAACAATGTTGTGGGTATCTACAACACTCATCTGCTCGCAATGTACACGAAAAGTGAGCCTGAATCATGTAGTTTCCGTCCTTCCGTCATTTTTACTTTGCTCAAATGTTGTTCGCACGGATGTGCAATCGTACAGTACTTCTGTGCTGTGCGACTAACACCGTGCTGAATTGATTAGCCACCGGTGGTGAGCTGCATGCTGCAACAGGCTGAAGTCTCACTACCATTTCTATTTCTATTTCCCCCCTCATATCTGTCTAGGCCTGGGCAACCTGACAGTATCTTAGCCCACGTACAGTCTCTGACTGTACGGTACATTGCCTGGATCAGGCTTGTGCTTTCATACATCATACATACATTCACCGAGTAGACAGATCTTTATGAAGTTATATTTTATCATTAGCACAACGTATTTAAAAGTTTTGCCAGCTAGCGGTGTACGGTATTCCGAGGGCATTCACCTGTCCCAGTGTTTTGTGATTTGTTTTTGAGAGCATAGTCACTCACTTGTGTCTGTCGGGAAACATGGATAACGAAAGCGTTACACCGTGTTTCCAATGTAAGTGTGTATGTATGAAATCACAAGCCGGGCTAAAGTGCCGCATAATCAGAGGCTGCACATGGGCTAAGGTACTCCCCGGTTTCCCATGCTTAGACGTGCTTAGAAATGGTAGTGAGACTTCAGCATATTTCCACGTGTAACATAGTGCCGGTGGCATAGAGTCAGTGTCGAGAACGCTAATCTAAATGCAAACCTACTTGCATTCCTTTTAGTGGAGCAATTCAGTGTCGATCGCCAGCTGAAAGCGGTTTTTCGAACCGCGACAGTATCGTGATTGGCAAGGATTGTCGTACTCACTATACAAAGGTGCAGTACTGCGTAAATAACGCCGTGCTAAATTGATTTGCCACCGGTAGTGAGCTGCATGCGAGTACACGCTAAAGTCATCGCGGGGGTGTGGCAGTGGGGATAAGCTCTCACTGTTTATAAAATGCTCCCATAGGGCGCGCGTCTCAAATAGCCTCTGACAACCAAGTACAGCTTCTGGCCTGCACGAGTGGCTCCCCGAGCCCGACGGAACTGCTTCTACCAACAGGAGAAGGGGCAAGGGCGAGTGACTGGCCCCCGAAAACCAGTTTGCTTCAGGCAGATGGAGCTCGATATCCTGAGAGGGCATTTTATCTAAGGGAAGGAAAACCCTGATTTTAAACCTCCGCTGCCTTGCGGGATACCCGATCGCGGGAATGGCTCCGGGAGAAAACCCTGAGGAAAAATCTGGCAACTCCCTGCTGCCTTGCAGGACGCATTTGATTGTGCAAAGGCTAGAGAAGCTGACACAAACAAACGCCGAATGGTGCTGGGGACGCCGCTTTGTACCCAAATTCCCAAGACCATTCATTGAAGCCGACTCATCCTCCATGAGGAGATAGTCGCACAAAAGTAAAAGTAAGTACGCTGAAGTCTCACAGCCATTGCTATTTTCATCATCCGACTAGTTCTGTGCAACCTGACAGTATCTTAGCCCGCGTACAGTCATTGACTGTGCGGCACTTGCCTGGATCAGGCTTGCGATTTCATACATACATACTCGGGTTAAGTTAGCAATCTGTCCTCGTTTACGAACTTCATTCCCATATCGACTACACCATAATCGCAAGTAGCTTGATTGCACGATTTCCCCTCGATACTAGCAATTCTGACTCCTCCTGCAAGCTTAATAAACTTCAACCGACGCGTAATTCGCAATGCGCGAACATCTCACCGCGGGTAATTTTTTTCATCACCAGTTGATTGGCGTGTTCGTCCTCTGGGAATGTTCGTGAAATTTTGGGCCCAGCGTATGGATATTCACGATGGGAGCCGGGGCCGCTTGTCTACGTACCCTTTACAGCTGATGCTTATCCAATATCTTCAAGCTGGCTGTACACCTCCCGTCCTCCCCAATCTGCAGGCCCGATTTCCGGTGAGTCTGGGGTATTTTTAAATTCCATTTTTTGTCGTCAACTTCCGTATACTTCTAAGTGTTACATTGGTGACCGCTGGTTCTTAACATGCGTGGTTTTCAAATATTTTAGGACAGTATACCAGTGTTCTAAACTTGTCGTGATAATATCGGTTACGCCATCTGGAAACTACTTGGGTATGTTGTTGTTCGTGCAGCATTTCTGTGCTATGCGGCTAACATCGTGCAAAATTGATTGGCCAACGGTATTGAGCTGCATGCTGAAACAGGCTGGAGTCTCACTACCATTTCTATTTCTATTTCCCCCTCATAGCTGTCTAGGCCTGGGCAACCTGACAGTATCGTAGCCCACGTGCAGCCTCTGACTGTGCTGCACTTTGCCTGGATGAGGTTTGTGCTTTCATACCATATCATACCATACCATGTTGTGGTTCTGGAGTATTTTTTTACAATCGTGGCATTCTCAAAACGCTTGAACGTATAATTCGCTCCGATAGATCTCGTTGGTTCCAGAGGTAATCCGAATAGTTGGATGTTGAACCTCACAAGGTATGGTATGGTATGAAGGCACAAGCCTGATCCAGGCAAAGTGTCGCACAGTCAAAGGCTGCACGTAGGCTGAGATACTGTCAGGTTGCCCAGGCCTAGACAGATACGAGAAAGAAAATAGAAACGGTAGTGAGTCTCCAGCCTGTTTCAACATGCAGCTTACCACCAGTGGCCAATCAATTTAGCACGATGTTAGCCGCACAGCACATAAATGCTGCACGATTGCACCACACAAGACATACGCTCGTGCCATTGCGATACTCTTGAAGGGGTATGGTAATGTGTCTGTGAACTTACTCAAGTGCAGCGCAACGAAAAACAGTTTTCACTGTCACTTCAAGCACAAGCTAGATTTTAACACGCAATATTCTTTTGGCATAATTCACATGTTGTGATGCTGGGTTTGTAGAGCTCCATTCCAAATTGTAGGTAGAAGATGCCTTACAGTGTTTAAAGACGACGGAGCTTGCGTATTGCATCGAACACTCTGCTGTACTGCATAGTAGCGCTTATATAAATTTGTTACACTGCAGTGTTACATAACTGTCAGCGTACCACAAATAGTGAGCTGCAACACAGAGCACATTGCAGTTGTGCATCGATTATTGCGTTCCCAGAATTCCGTCTGGGCTCAGACAACCTGAAGTGCCATAGGTACTGAGCTGCATGTAAAAACACGCTGGAGTCTCATTGCCATTTTCTCTTATATCTGTCTGTGCAACCTGATAGTATCTCCGCCCATGTTCAGTCTACGACTGCGCGGCACTTTGCCTGGATCTAAGCTTGTGTGATTTCATACATGCTGTTGCTTTTTCTTCCTCATATCTGTCTAGGCCTGGGTAACCTG
>JACCGJ010000412.1:4429-16472 GCA_013407085.1 Atriophallophorus winterbourni | reverse complement strand
TATGCTTTTTGTTACAAACAAATCGTTTCAGAAACTGTTCAATTATGCCCGTCCTCTGGTTGAGTTGGATATGCGTGTGGAACTGCCGTGGGACGAACTACGCTCGAACAATCCGGCCAGCCTGGGTGAATTGTTCATCGGATTCATTCATTACTACGCCCAGGAATTTGATTTTAAGCACTGGGCTGTATCCGTCCGCAACGGGGCGCCCCTTCCAATCGACTTGGCCATTCGTCGCCTCCCGCCACATGAGCAAGCGCACACGGCGCGTAATTTTAAGGTTTTTGTCGAAGGTGAGTGTCAGGTGTTTGTCACGACGACTCATCTAATCAGCTCCAGTACTTTTACTTACTTTACTTTTTTGCGGCTATCTCTTCCTGGAGGGTGTGCAATCGTGCAATACTTCGTGCTATATGGCTAACACCGTGCTAAATTGATTGGCCTGAGGTAGTTCGCTGCATGCTAAAACAGGGTGTGGTCTCACTACCATTTCCTGTACTTTTTTCTTCCTCATATCTGTCTAGGCCTGGGCAACCTGGCAGCATTTTACCCCACGTGCAGGCTCTGACTTTCTGGCACTCTGGATAAGGCTTATGCTTTCTCACCACTAATCTGGAGGATAAGTCGGCTTCAATGAAGATTCTTGGGAATTTGGGTACAAAGCGGCGTCCCCAGCACCACTCGGCGTTTGTTCGAGTCAGCTTCTGTAGCCTTTGCACAACCAAGTGCGACCTGCAAGGCAGCAGGGAGTTGCCAGAAAGAGGTGGTCTGCATCAACTAACCCTCTTACTTACTTTGACTTTTGTGCGGCTGGCTCCACGGGTGGATTAGCCGGCTTCATTGATGTCTCGGATCGCACCAGCCCACATAAGCCTGATCCAGACAAAGTGCCGCACATGGGCTAAGATACTGTCAGGTTGCCCAGGCCTAGACAGATATGAGAAAGGAAATAAAGAATAGAGATGGTAGTGATACTCCAGCGTGTTTCAGCATGCAGCTCAACGGCCAATCAATTTGTAACTGCTAAAGATCTACGTGTAAAGACAAACTCGTGAATCACTGTCATTATCATTTTCTCTTTTTTATGTATCTAACCCTGGGCACCTTGATGGTATTTCTATTTACAACACTTGATTACTGCATGTCTGTTATATATTACCAGAGTAGAACCCAAGTAATAATTACCCAAATGCTTAACAATAAGTTAACTAAACCCAACATTACGCGTAGCAAGAACAAAGGCAGACCCTTCAGACAAAGAGCTTTACCGTTTCTGACCAAAAAGACCATTAGGCTGCGGTTCGTTTGTATTTATACACTGTTTCTAGCGAAACACAATATGGCCGACATATGGACCAATCAGAATCGAGAATCATAAATTATAAAGGGTTTTAAATGTTATAATGAGTTTTTGAGGAATATAATAATATTTCCCCAACAATGTCTGATTCCAAGTATTGGCGCCTGTTCCCGGTGTTTCTATGTTTAATCTTCTTCACGTTCAGCTGCGTTTTAGGTCTTGCTCTTACCCATCGTTTTTATGCTTTTAAGGTGTCATGGTTGCTAGGCATTTAAGTTCTAAAAGTTGTCATAGCCGGGGATGGCAGTGGGGATAAGCTCCCATTGTTTATAAAATGCTCCCATCTGGCGCGCGTCTCAAATAGTTTCTGACAACCAAGTCCAGCTTCTGGCTTACACGAGCGGCTCCCCGAGCCCGGCGGAACTGCTTCTACCAACAGGAGAAGGGGCGAAGGCGAGTGACTGGCGCCTGAAAACCAGTTTACTTCGGGCAGATGGAGCTCGTTAGCTTGGGAGGGCATTGCATCTAAGGGAAGGAAAACCCTGATTTTAAACCCCCGCTGCCTTGCGGGATACCCGATCGCGGGAAAGGCTTCGGGAGAAAACCCTGAGGAAAAATCTGGAGCAGAGTCTGGTAGACGGTTAGTTGGTGCACACCACCTCGTTCTGGCAACTTTCTGCTGCCTTGCAGGTCGCACTTGGTTTTGCAATGGCTAGAGAAGCCGAGTGGTGCTGGGGACGCCGCTTTGTACCCAAATCCCCAAGAACCTTCATTAAAGCCGACTCATCATCCTGGAGGAGATGGTCGCACAAAAGTAACGTAAAGTAAATACTTGCTGCAGATATAACGTTACCCCTGATGATGATAATGATCTCCGTTTTTATCAAGTCTATGACGGCCCTTTTTGACTATACACTTCCAGTTTCGTTCATTACCTCTTCCGTGATGTGTTCTTTAATCATCAATGCTACGCAGCTAACGCCGTGCTAATTTGAGTTGCCACCGGTCGTGAGCTGCATGCGAGTACACGCTGGAGTCTCACTGCTTTTGCTATTTTCCTTCCCCTTAACTGTCTAGGCCTGGGCAACCTGACAGTATCTTAGCCCATGTGCAGTCTGTGACTATGCGGCACGTTGCTTGGATCAGGCTTGTGATTTCATTCATACATACATACTCTCCTAGCACGTTGTCGAATATTTCCTGCTTTGCAGAACCGTTCTGTCAAAGCAACGCTGCTCGTTGCTTATACGATTCCGGTGTATTGGCCAACATCAAAGAAGCATTTGCCAAAACATACCAAACACTCCGTTCCCAACGGCCACTGGAATCGATTTGGGTCAATGTGAACCACGAGAGCAACTGCTGATCAGTTTTTCTCCATACCGCCGCCGCGCCCCCCGTCTCTTTGAAAGTCTTTCTATCTACCGTGTTGTGTGTTAGTCGTTTTATCCGTGCCTCTCTGCTCACACGAACAAAAAAACAACAAAACAAGAAAACTGATCAAAAGATGTGTTACACCTAGCACAGTATGCATTTACTCACGTGTCTGTCTTTAGTGTGTGTGTGTACATAGATGACTTATTTCGTCCACTAATATCGTATATCCGGTCTGCTTATTGATTTTCTTCTTCTTTTTGTTTCTGCTCTCTTTCCGAACCCCTCGATTGTAACTTGGAACTTCTTTCCATCGATTTTGCCCCCCCCAGGGCTCTTCTCACTTTGCCCCCTCCCTTCTAATCGATTCTTGTTCCAACGATGCAGACCCTTTCCAATCTGTGCTGCCTTCGGTGGTGTCTGTTTTTGTGATCCGTTGTTATTTTCTTTCGTTCTTCACCCACGAATGAGCAGCTTCCGATTTCGTGTCCTCCAAGTTTTGCGTCTAAATTCAGGCAGCATTCCATACAGCCTAAATGTGCGCGCGCACTTATTTTTTTATTCATTTTGATTTCATTTTGGCGCGCTGTTCAAATTATTTTGCCTTGTAATGAGAATTCGCGAATTTCGTTCTCGATCTCGTTGAAACCGAGATGTATGGAACTTTCAGTTCTCTCTGTGTGTGTGTACCATCTTAATTGCATGCTCATTGAAGTGTGTTTCTGTGTGAATCAGTTCCCAGTAAACTGATTCTGTTCAATGTTTTCTTCTTGCTTACACGGGGTAGTGGGGAGCTTGGGAATTAATAAAAGAAGCGATACCATGGTACGTAATTTTCAACAGTAACTTTAAACAACAAAATCCATGCTATTAACTACTAACGGATGTGCAACCGTGCAGTATTTCTGTGCTGTGCGGCTAACATCGTGCTAAATTGATTGGCCAGAGGTAGTGAGCTGCATGCTGAAACAGGTATGGTATGAAAGCACAAGCCTGATGCAGGCAAAGTGCCGCACAGTCAGAGACTGCACGTGGGCTAAGATACTGTCAGGTTACCCAGGCCTAGACAGATATGAGGGGGGATTAGAAATTGTAGTGAGACTCCAGGGTCTTTCAGCTGAAACACGCTGGAGTCCCACTACCATTTCTATTTATTTTCTCATTTCTGTCTAGGCCTGGGCAGCCTGACAGTATCTCAGCTCACGTGCAGTCTCTGACTGTGCGGCACTTTGCCTGGATCAGGCTTGTGCTTTCATACCATACTATAACAGTTTTATTCTTATATGGGTAATATGGAACGAAATGGCTATATTATTATCCTAAAATACTTCCAGTTATTTTATAAGCGGCATAGTGTGTAATCCTATGATCACTGTGTCGAAACCTGTCGCTTACACTTCGATCTAAGCAAGGAAGGCCATCGTCTCATTTTTATTGTTGCTTTAGCTACTTATTTACGCTTAGTAGTCATATTTTGAAAATTCGGTGAAATGGTGCCCTCGAGTTACGGCTTTTCGGTGGTGCAGTATTGCTTTAAATGTCAAAGTTTATTAGTTAACGATAGTGTGATATCTCACGTTTTATATGCGTAAAGCGGTGTTGAGAAAAATCAATTCCGGCGGTCGAGTGTTTGAACCATATTTTTAGACTAGCGAGTTCAACTGTTTTGCGATTACTTGAGTTAATTTTCTTTTGGAGTACAACTCAGATTATGAAAAAATGTGATTCAAGATCAGTTATCTGACAGTCACGTGATAGGATCGAGGAAATGCGTGTGACACTATAAGCTGTAGTGGATATTGATATGCTTCGGTCTATATTGACCATCAAAGTACATAATGACCTCATTCCATACACCGTTACACGACTAACTAATGCCGGAACAATCCTTTCTCCCGCACCGTTCGTAGATCGATTACATTTGCATGCTGCGGTTGGTAACTACGTTCAGTAGTTGAAAGCAATACTCAATCATTCGTGGCAAGTTGAAAGTGCTCTAGACGCTTCCAAGTTGTTCAGTCAAAAACGTTGATCACAGCTGTCGGTTAACCCGACTGGCGAATTTCTGATTTCACTTTTCCCTAGATCGTTCGGAATAGACATAACCACCGTATCAGAGACTGTCACATTGTATTGACCATGCTCTATAGTCCAGCTTTAAACGCATACTTTCGCACATCCACGAAATAGGCTGTGCTACATTGTGCTGTGGTCTGAGGCTTATTTTGATGGTGTGAATTGCATTACCAATGAGTCACAATACAAGAGCAGGAAGCGCCGATACGACCGACGGCAATCTCAAAACAATTGCATGAGAACGGTCCGAATGATGATAACATCCTTTGAAACATCAACCAATGATCAACGACATGTAATTTACCAAGCTCGGTCAAGCTATTCCAGCGTGAGGAGGGCTTCAAGTGCACCAGTTGGCTCGAACTCGACTGGCAAATCAGATCAAAAGATTACCTAGACGGAAATGTTCAGGACAGAGTTATGGTCCAATAGATGATGGTCCTGTGTTTTATTCTTTGTCAGTGGCGTACTAAGAGCGTTTGACCCAAAAACTCCGGGGGTGTTTTCCTCTCATGATCAACACATATATGGACCCGGTTCTAGACCATGCCACACAAGCCTGGACACCATGGCTCCAAAAAGACATTTTACTTCTAGATCGCATATACCGGAGAGATACTAAGCTTGTCATTGGACTCGAAAATATGTCATTCGCCGGCCCACTCAGACGACTGGAGCTGAGGACACTTGCATAAAGGAGAATGTGAGGTAATCTCATCCTCGCATACAAAATACTTAATACGGTTTCCCGACCCGTGGACTTATTATTCCATCTTCGGACTTACAGAAACAGCGTGGCCATGGCTGCAAGTTGGAAATACCACATTCCAAACGGAACTACCGCAGGTATTTTTATTCCGTACGTGTGTGCTTTGTTTGGGATTCCCTACCTTCCTATTTAGTAAGCTCAAACTATTTATCTATATTCAAATCGAAACTTGACGATTATATGAGAGCTAATCCGAATTTTACGACCAAATATTATTAAACCATCATCGTCCCATTGATTTTGATTTTATTTATAGGTATAAACTCAAATCTCAGTACTATGCCACTCGTTGGGAACGAGCAAGAGTGGCATAGTAACGAGGTTTTGTAAAAACGGCTTTATTTTCTCAAGTCCATCATTTATTTGCTCAATCGATCAGTCCAAAGCTCTCGTCCAGGTTGAAGACTTCATTTGCAGAGAACTGCCCGAGTAAGGGCCGGAGAACCTGCTGCTGCCAATCAATAAGGGATTGGAAATCCACCGCTTCAGCTTCGCCCTGCACTGTCTTGAACGTGACGCCATTGCGCTTCTTGAAGCTGTCTCACCAACCGTCGCTCGCCATGAAGTCTGGAATGTGCATCAGCTCGGCTAGTTTTATCGCCTTCTCCTTGATCAGATCGCCGCTGACAGGCAGATTCAGTCCTCTTGCTTGCTCCAGCCACATCAGCACACCCTCCTCAAGCTTCGGGTCGTGAGGCTGCGTCAGCTTCATGCGCTTCGATGGAACTCCAGCTTTGATTGCAGCTTCAATTGCATCCTTCTTGCTGAGAATGCCCTTCACGATGGTTCTCCTAACTTCGACGCTCCATTTCTTGCTAATCTCCCTCGCCAACTTGGACTGATTCGGCTCCTTCTCCGCAGCATCGATGATCTCGAACTTCTCCTTCAGCGTAAAGTCGGTTCGCTTGCGTTTCTGAGCTGACATTATGGGCTGAATAGTTTGAAAATAACGATGTCACTGTTGTGAGTGTCTGTTTGTGCGCGCGCTTTCGTGGGTCTATCTATCGATACTTAAAGCAAGAGTAGGAAAGAGGCTTGTCGTTGTGCGTGATTGGCTTGTTGTAGCTGGCGTCAGGGAGAAACATCGCGTGTTTAACCTTGAAACCGGCTGACTATATGCGTAAAATGCGCAAAAATGCACTTTTAAATAGTCACAGAATAGTGGCATAGTAACGAGAGTAGGGAGTGGCATAGTAAATTTATTTTGTATTGAATTTTGTCAGGACCGAGCAAAACTGGCATAGTAGCGAAAGTGGCACAGTAACGAAGTGGCATAGTACCGAGATTTGACTGTATATACATCTTTTACCTATAGTTCAACTCTATGGTTATCGTAAAGTTAATTGTTTTTTCAACCATAAATCTTGAATCTTGTGTTATGTTCTTGAAACTCATGCAGACCATGCAGTCGATTTACAGGACATAATCTGCCTTCCCCCTACTGTTCTCAGAACTTTCTGACTCGTTTGTTATTCATTGTTGAATGTGTATACAGATTTTTCAGACAACATTACACTGGCATTGAAGCAAGAAAAAGTTTGGTAACCCCCATCAGAAACCCAGAGCAATTTGTGTTACGGGAGAATCGGGGTGTGAACAAATTAATGAGTGATGACTACTCATCAGTAGTAAGTTATCAGAAATATTCAAAGGTGTCGTCATGACATTTTGTAATAAAAGTATTCAACTCGAGGCTATGTACAGCAAATGAGACTGGATGTGAGCAAATCTCGTATCAAGTGCTTCCTGTGCGATACTTCGTGATCAACCTCGTCAATATTTCGAAGGAACTGTTACTCATTAGTAGTTAAAAACAAAAACAAATTATCTCATCAGTGTTAAAGGTCATCATAAACAGCGTTCCGCTCCAAACCTATTTGATCTCGTCTCTGTTTACTATTACAGCATTTATAAAAATATCGATTAGTCGCCTACAAGTCTTCCTTCCTTCTTTCTTCCTCATATCGGACACAAAAATAATAGAACTTGGTAAGTAATGAGCTGTGTTGCCAATTGTCAATTTACAATTTTTCCGGATCTAACACGCTTTTCCACCCAATATCAATCAAAAATTTCACATTGGTTATGCCTAAATTAACTGCATTGACTAAGAAACGACTACTGTTACAAAGCAGAAAGTCACGTTATCTAATTGAACTACACTCCTCTTCCACGCCCGGTCGACGTCTGCCTTTACTCGGCGAACTTCGTGGCCTCGGCTCCAAATGACTCAAATTCTTCGCCAACGAAAATCCCGGAGGTGGAATATCTCCCGGTTTGCCCCCGATTGCAGGCAGTTTCGTGGCTGCGCGTGTTTGCCCCGGTGTTTTTATCGTGCGCACTTGTTCCTTCGATTTCTGCGACTCTGAAATTTTGATAGATGGAATGGAGGCGGGTAGTATATTACCTGATAGTGAGGCCTGTTGCGGGGTCTGCTCACGAGCTTGCTGCATCCTAGCGTGATAAGGAAAAACAGCGTTTGCATTCTGTGGGCGTAACAGAAGCTGAAATGAAAAGCAAACACGCAGCTGAAAACGTATTCAACATCCAACGATATTTCACAAATTGGTTGTATGAATGGAAAGATTTTATTACAAGGAAATTTGAGTGCAATCGGTTAGAGTAGTTTTTTGGGGTAACGTTTTACGTCTGACACAGAAGCTTCGTCAGACCAAGGGTGATGGGTGGTGGTGGGTTGACTCCTACCTAATCATGTTCCCTGTCCTGACTATCACCCTTGGTCTGACGAAGCTTCTGTGTCAAAAGTGAAATGTTACCCAAAAACTACTCTAACCGATTGCACTTAAATTTCCTTGCATTATGAATACATGATCGGTCCCAAACATATTCCAATCGATCGTGAAAAGATTTTAGTTTGTAGGATGACATGTTGTTGTTGTTGTTCATCAAACGAATCGCTCTCATCAAATCAATCACCGTTTTGCGCAAAGTGACGTCCCACGATTGGGTTAGTTCCAGGTAAAGTTTTCGCTAGAGAAACTTATCCGTTCAACACGAGTATGTAATAGAAACAATCATGTTGTAGCGGGTGGAATAGATAAGCCGGGAATTATTGCGTGAGACCATTCAAGGTCAACAAGTGTCACGTGATGAACATCTGGCCAATTATCACACACTTCCGTTTCATCCGTCCGATAGTAATCACGTTATCCCCCGCGTGGAATGCACGCACATCAATTGTGTCATATGTACACCCGGTTCTAGACTATCCCGCACAAGCCTGGACACCATGGCTCCAAAAAGACATCTTACTTCTGGATCGGAGAGCTTCTAAGCTTTTTATTGGAGATGAGGACACTTGCACAAAGGAGAATGCGAGGTGATTTCATCCTCGCATACAAAATACTTACTACCGTTTCCAACCCCCTGGACTTATTATTCCACCTTCGAACTTCCAGCAACAGCCGTGGCCATGGTTGCAAGTTAGAAATACCACATTCCAAACGGAACTGCCGCAGGTATTTTTATTCCGTACGTGTGTGCTTTGCTTGGAATTCCCTACCTTCCGATTTGGTAAGCTCAAACAGTTTATCTATATTCAAATCGAAACTTCATGATTATATGAGAGCTAATCCGAATTCCCCACCCAACTATTAATAAACTATCATCGTCTCATTGATTTTGATTTTATTTATACATATATATACATTTGTACCTATAGATCCACTCTATGGTTATTGTAAAGTTAACTGTTTTTTCAACCATAAATCTTGAATCTTGGATTCGTTGCTGAGGTCAACCTGTCCAACGCTAATTGCGTTCACCCACGATCCCAAGACACGAGAAAATCCAATTTGTCGACGCGTTTACTTCGCACGAGACACATGCCTATCTTGTAGTTCATAGTTGTTCTACGAGCTGGTATGGTTCATTGCGGACGTTTCGTCATCAAACTAGATGACATCATCAGCGAAACTTCTTTCGAAGCAACTGGGCAGTGGGCATCATTCGAATTTATCTGCTGCGTTTCAACCTCATCTACTGTGATTGGCTAGAATACTTGCATGTCCTCGTTGTTGGCGTGTTCTCATTGGTCCGTAGATCCCATCCACTTGAATGTGTTCATTGATTGATTGTGGTATCGAATACCACGCTTCGAGTGACGAGTTCTGCCTTTGACGATGATTTCTTTCTATTACAATTGAATTCCTGACCTTCTCGATCTATGTGTGCCGATATTACCGATTTGTGGTCGTGTCGTCATGTAGCCAGTTTGTGTTCATGCCTATCGGAGTGTGAACAAATGAATGAGTGATGACTACTCATGAGTAGTACGTTATCAGAAATATTCAAAGGTTTCATTTACCTATAGGTAAATAAAACACCCGCAACACTGATCCGAGAGCATGTCTATCTCGGTTGTTACTTCGATCGGATTTGTCAGACAATTTCATGGCAACCGTTACACTTCAAGGCCTCGCCACGCAGGGCTCGTTTGACCGGCATTGACGAGTTGCATATCGTTCGATTGCGGCTGACGTTGTTAATATTCTCATCATTACGAAGCGTTCCAATGCATTCCTTCCGAAACCCGAAATATTACGAGTTCGCAATTGTTTTCGTCGTTCTTTTCGACGATGTCTGCTCTTGTATTGTGACGGAGGGTAGTGTTATGCATATCATTCAAAATCTCGTGATTAGCACCCATTGCTACTCCACAGTATGATTTGACATATAATCCTTTAGTAAACATCGCAGTCAATTGCTTGGGGAGACCTCCTGGGAGAAAGAACTTATTTTATGGGATGGCGGAAGCTCGAAAAACAACCAACAGTGCGAGGCAGTCTATGGGAGTGCGTGTCAGAGCCGGGGGCGGCAGTGGGGATGAGCTTCCACTGTCTATAAAATGCTCCCATATGGCGTGCGTCTCAAACAGCCTCTGACAACCAAAGCCCAGCTCCTGGCCTGCACGTGGCGGAACTGCTTCTACTGACAGGAGAAGGGGCGAAGGCGGATGACTGGCGCCTCAAAACCAGTTTGCTCCGGGTATATGGAGCTCGTCAGCCTGGGAGGGCAGTCCATCTAAGGGAAGGAAAACCCTTATTCCAAACCTCCGCTGCCTTGCGGCATACCCGATTGCGGGAAAGGCTTCGGGAGTGAACCCGGAGGAAAAATCCTTGCTGCCTTGCAGGTTGCACCTGGTCGTGCAAAGGCTAGAGAGGCGTACTCGAACAATTGCCGAGGCACTTCAAGAGAGGCGCAAGAACCCTCAAAATGGTCACCGGCTGCCTTGCGGGTAGATTTTGAGTCAAAGGCTCCGGGTGGGGTCCCCTAAGCCAACCCCCTACTTCGGCCTTGGCAACCGGGTAGTATGTCGCCTTCAAAAGAACCATGGAACCTACATTTTTCTTTCATCATGTATCCTCTTCATGGTATACTTGTTGGCACATCGTCTGTAAAGACTTGTGTAATAATAATAATAATTAGTTAGACGTATTTGCGGTCGTATCCAGTGGTACGCATTAACGTAGATTCTCAATACACCCTTTCATAGAATATACAGGGCAAGTTTGTGCACCATGGTTGTAAAAGGATGTTGCACTACTTGAGGAGGCTATCATAACTCAAGGATTGTATAGCCTTCATTATGAGCACTTTCGAGTTGACCTCATACTAAGCTACAAGATCATATGACAACTCTGGTTCCAATTTAAATTGGTTCAGAAACTTACACTTTTACTGCCACATTCTCACATAAACTACAGTTCGATCATTCCCAGCGAAGCCATCGACAAGCCAACATAGTTCCAGGCAAAATGTTTCGTTGTTAATAACCAATGATCACATAACCTTGAAACTTGGATCCTAATAATTTCAAGGTCACTCCAGTATAAATGTCAGGCGACATTTCAAACATTACAGGTTCGAGATTTGACGAAATGCGGGCAACAAAAGTCAATTCAATCACATCCTACTTTGCGTTTTCGTTTACAGACGAGATGCACGTAAAGCGGAAGTTTTATCAGATGATGTTTTTTCCGCGAATTCATGTCGAAAATAACCAGAAACTAAAAGAGATATAAGTAATGTGTTGCTCACATCCACTTACCACGGTTTCGGCTGGTTTGCCGTCATCAGGTTGAGAACAGTATATTAGGCGCAATGAGCCTTGAAACAGTGGATAAATGGTAACAAGTGTATACGTGAATGCCACGGTTGCCACAGGGTGAGACAAAACCACTATGTTCAAACACGAATCACAAGTGTCTGGGTTAAGCACTCAAAGGCGCGTGTGGATACCAAAGTAATGGTGTTGCTCACACAACACCCCTACCCGACGTACACTCCACTCCGACCGTTTTCTGGCTGGTTTTTGCCGACATCAAGTGGAGCATAAGATTAATTTCAGTGAGCCTTGAAACAGTGGATGAATGGTAAACAAGGTAATACTTGAATGCCACTGTTGCATAGGGTTCGTACAACGAACCTCGATGTTCAAACATAGAATCACATAGTGATCAAGCACTCGAGGCGCTTATTGATGACTAAAATGATGTGTTGCT
>JACCGJ010000411.1:6944-17211 GCA_013407085.1 Atriophallophorus winterbourni | reverse complement strand
CCAGGCCTAGACCGATATGAGGAAGAAAAAAGAACAGGAAATCGTAGTGAGACTCCAGCCTGTTTCACCATGCAGCTCACTACCTCTGGTTAATCAATTTAGCACGGTGTTAGCAGCACAGCACGGCAGACAGACAGATAGATAGATAGATAGATAGATAGATAGATAGATAGATAGATAGATAGATAGATAGATAGACAGACAGACAGATAGATTGCTCAACTCTGTACACAGAAGTAGAGGGTATTTTCCTTTCTTGTTCCTTCAGCTTGATCAATACCATCGAATAACTTATTGACACGACAAACATCTTGTTGTGAAAAAACTCAGAGCACAAGATTGCGATTGGATTATGTGTTCGGTGAAAATAAAACAAGCGACAAAACCCGAAAATGAATCGAAGCATTTTCGCCCGTGTAACGCCCATGCGCCAACGATTAAGGTTCTCATGGCAACTAGCTTAGGCAGGGGAGCAATCAGGTGCCCAGGTAATTAAGCGAAATCGATGAAATGGGTTACAAATATCGAGATCGGAGTGCAAGTGTTGATGCTGGCAGAGTTGTGTAGGATATAAAATCACGGAGAATGATCAGCCTGAATGAGGAGGCAGTATTGAAGCGAAAGTTTTAACATAGACATATTCTCAAAGTTTAACGTTACGTTTAGCTGAGAAATTAACAATTTCGGCAATAAACCGATGCATTTCGGTAGCTTTCACACAAGTTATCTTGTATTGACGATTAAGCAAGCATGCTCATGTAGGTCACGAAACTTCATTGAATGCCTCTTCCATTCGAGATGTAGGTACATCATCCTTATTTGTTTGTGCTTACTCTTCTATAAAACCCGCCCTTCCCCATCTGTTAGAATTTTATTTCTTTTCATAATTGTTCGGCATTGAAGCATTCGGTACATGCTACTGGGGTATTGATCTCCTGGGTGATGGATACTGATGGAACCCAAACCATGGCCTCACTGATAATGCCACCTCACTCGTTTGAATATACAAAACCCAAAGGCACGAAGTCTAAACACCGGTAGCGATCACCCACGACTTTCTCAGTTCGATCATATCGACCTCAAATCTAGGCTAATGTAGAAAATGACTTGGCCGAACCAGTATATGGCAGTGACCGTTGAAGGCTGTAGCTGGTAGCCCGCTTAAACCGGTGGTGTCCGTATCCCAGGCTGAGGTCTAGCGACGCATTAGCACAATATCTAGGAACACATAATAATGTCCATCAACACTCTGCTACATGAATCATTTCGTGACCGGCGATCAGACGTGCTTAAGTAAACTCGAATGCTAAGCAGGGGAAGTATTGCAGCGTGAACCTCAATAAAGCTACCCTGATGATATCACATTACCGACACTTGTTCGTTGTTTGATTGCCAGAGGCGTAGGAACCTAAGCACACAAGTTCCCTTTCTCCTCTAATCATAGTTGAGGAAGAATTCAGCCATGATTACACGACAGGCGTTAGTGGATTCGGTCGGACTAAATTATTTGAATAGCAGATTCAAAAACTCATTTGCATGCATTTCTGCCACACACATCCCACGACCTGTTTCTTGCTGTTTGCACTCATCAGGTAAGGACAGTAGGATCAGGATCCGCATGCGCTTGAAACACTGGGAAAAAGGTAAACAAGTTGCGCTTGCATGCCACTGTTGGATAAGGCTGGTAGACCAACCTGTTCGATCACATGAACACACACTCATGTAGATTGTGTTTGAACCCATGACCATGAACAAAAAAGCTCATTTGCATGCATTTCCGTCACACACGCACCCCACGACCGGTTTCTGCTGTTTGAACCCATCAGGTAGAGGCAGTACGATCAGGATCCACATGCGCTTGAAACAGTGAAAGAATGGTCGTGGGGTGTGTGCGTGTGACGGAAATGTATGCAAATGAGCTTTTTGTTCATGGTCATGGGTTCAAACCCAGTCTACATGAGTGTGGGCTCATGTGATTGAACAGGTTGGTCGTACCAGCCTTACCCAACAGTGGCATACAAGTGCAACTTTTTCAATAGCAGATTGTTTAATCAATGCAATTTCGCTCAGAGTAACAACTAGAGTGTGTGTGTGTGTGAACTAAGTATGCCCACGAGGCAGTATGAGATTATGGAAAGGAATGCAGCACATCATGGATGTTTGTAGGGGAAAATGAAGACATCGGATTCCCAATTCGAAGCCGCATGATTAACACACAAGATTCAGGAATTACTTTACAAATTTCAGAACGTCCTGGATCTACTAACAGTGGATGAAGGATGTGTAGAATAAACCGAGTAACACAATCGAATGCCTGTAGTGAACAAGCGATTGTCCCACAAAATTAACCAAGTGATTGTGTTCTAAATGGAAGAACTCGTGCTCTATTCAAGCAGCGTCGCGCTGAGATTTAACCATGCGTACCTCGACGATCAATCGATGAACCCTGCATTGCGGCATTCTGGCACCAGTGGAGAAACCCGTAAGAGAATGAGCGAGGTATATTGACCTAGAAACTTCTAGGTCAGGCATTTCATCTAAAGGCTCCAGATGGATTCGTCCAAAGGCAACTAGGAAAGTCTAGATTCTCGTTGTAGTTGACCTCACCCGGTGTTCCATGATTATGAACATGTTGACAAAGAGCGTATTCAGTTACCGGAAAGTTGTAGCAACAACAATAACATAGATGAATTCGCTCAACTTACAAGATCTTTGTCGAATTTGGCTTCTCCTTCCGGCGTTTTCGGGGTCGCTTCGAACGTGTCAAACAGGCTTTGCAACCGAGCACAGCAGTTCACAAATTCGTCAAACGGCAAACGCCCGTCACGACGCGAAAAACGTAGAACCAGAGTGGTGAACATGGCATTGTTGATGGAGAATCCTGATGAATTGAAACGAGTAATAATTTCACGATGTTGCGTGGTAGACCTAGCATATTGATAGCTTGTCAGGAACTTTTTGAGTCCTTCGGATCGGTCTAGGCCTGGGCATCCTGACAGTATCTTGGCCCACGTACAGTCTCTGACTTTACGGCACTTTGCCTGGATCAGGCTTGTGTTTTCATACCATCAAACCATACCTTCGGATCGGAAGCATTGTGTCAATGCGAATCTCACATATTGAAATTTGTAGCTTCACGCTCAGTGACGCCATGGATAATGCGATGTGGATTGAGGCGGTTGTAAATCAACGAGAACGGGTTGTTGTTTACACTGGACAAGACTCTAGTCACATGCCCGACATTGGATTTGGCTTCACAATACATATAATTGCTATTGACCAGAAATAATGACAAATGCTACGAATGGTGACCCGCCGTTAGGCAAGCTAATTTAGAGACGAATCAACAGAGCATGTTTGAAAGTAGTAAGAAATATAACATTAGAATTAAGCGCTGAACCACGTATTGAGCAACCAGCCGTCGAGAGGTGTACAGGATTTTAGCTTCTTGGTGTCATCACACTCGACGATATCATCAATGATGATGGATCATCACTCAATTGCTTCACAAGACGCTTCACTGATGATGATATCTATTTGATGACGGAACGTCCGCCATGGATCAAAGCCGGCTTGGTGAACACCCACCGACTACAGCTACTTCTGGTTTACCGATGCGAAACGAAAACCCATCGAATGACAAATATCTCATGTGCATGTGACTTCAAAGGATGCCCAGTGAGTGAGGTTATTATTACACTTTGCCAAAGCAAACCAAGATGCCGAAAGAGCAAGTGAAAAAAGAAAATAGTCTCCTTATGTTGAGTCTGTTGGCATGCATAAAGCTGGAATTTAAATATTTTTGAATAAACGTGTATACATCACGGAGTCAGTGATGAATGAGATTCAACCAACAAAAGACGATGCCCAAGCTTGCCAAGGAACCGGATAAATTTTTTATCGGTCGCCGTTACCTTCAATCATCGCGAATGCAAAATAGGTACCACGGTGGGAAATGGTGAAATTACTTTCCTAATCTGATAGTAAATCAGCTTTACTGGGTTAGTCAGTGAAACGACTTCAGTTTCTGCATGTTTTTAGTTTAGTGCAATACGAAGATTAACAAAAGTTTGTGGTGAAATTTCATTGATTAATCGCGCTAGTACGCCACTGTTGGATAAGTTTTGTACGAGCGCATGCTGATCCTGATCCTACTGTCCCTAACTGACGAGTGCAAACAGCACGAAACTTGTCGTGGTGTGTGTGTAATGGAAATGTACGCAAATGAACATTTTTGTTCACGAACGTGGGTTTAAACCCTATATACATGTGTTTGGGCACGTGTGATTAAGCAGGTTGGTCGTACCAGCCTTATCCAACAGTGGCATACAAGCGCTCCTTGTTTACCATTCCTCCACTGTTTCAAGCGCATGCGTATCCTGACCTTACTTTCCCTACCTGATGAGTGCAAACAGCAAGAAACCGATCGTGGTGTGTGTGTGATGGAAATGTATGTAAAATAAACATTTTTGTTCATTGATTAATGCCCACCAAACTAGCATGACTGGTTGTGGTCAATTAATCATCCGACTAGACGGCAGTGCCATGAAATGGGCGTTTCTGAAACGGTATACCCATTTTGTTTTGTCATTAGTTTTGTTTTTTACTTACGCATATCCTTAACATTGGCTAAAGTTAAAGGTTGCTGTAGCAATTGTGCTTTTCTAGCGAGTTTAGGGCTTTCAATTAATCGGTATGTTGAATGACTCGGATGTTTAATGCTTTGTTCTGATGCATGGTAGCGAAATCCTCAAGGAAGCTGTTGTTCATTCACAGAACTTGATTGAATTCCTGTTCCATTCGATTTTGTTCTTCTACGGAATCGATAGTTGTTTAAGCCGCGTCCTTTCCCGTCTTTTAGGATAATATTTGTTCATGTTTGTAGGCGGGTCAAACATTAGACACTTGCTATCGGTGAAATGTTGCAACTGATGATGATGACGATGTTGGGGATCTCGTTAGAACAATGTGCTCCTGGCTGGCGATGATCTCAGTTTCATTTTTTTGAAAAGCACCACACGCACTTCACTCTGAGACGTGCCAACATATCACTTTCACAGAGTGAGCAAAAGCATTTCCAAATTAAACCACACATAATCTTATCAGCCTGTTCAAAACAACTACGAACAAGCCAAGTCACCCGGATGGAAAAATGAACTGATCGTGCTGTGCTAGTGCATAACTGGTGATAAAAACCTCACACCACTAATGATTTTCTGTTGTTTTTTTGATATTGAGAAGTTGAAAAGGACATTAGATGGCACATAGCTGTTTGATGAAAATAAAAAAATCACGCGTTACGTATGGACATACCAACAGATTTGAGCGCGTTACGCAGTTCTATTGAATTCATACAACCGCTCTTGTCAGCATCGTATTGTTTGAATGCCGACTAAAAGCAAATAAGAAAGAAAATCACGTTTATCAGCATGAAAACTGAAAAGAAAGTGTGGGATGAGGACAAATGTGAGAAAACAAGTGGCACATACTAGGGTTGTTATCGCTGGAGAGAAGCTAGCGTTACTTTAAAAATGATCCCATGTCGTACGCGAACCGTTGACGACCAAGTCCTGCATAGGCAGTTAAAACCCTTAATAGTAACCTTTCCAAAGTAGCGCGCGCGTTTCCTGCTGGTGTCCCCCGCGATCAATAATCCAATGCTAGTTACGTTTCAAGGATAGTCCGCGAAACCGGTGTTTCAAGGTGCGGTCTTGCCTAAGCATCTTCTTGGATGTTTGCTTAACCTTGTATGTTGTCAAGCGGAGTGACGAGAAAAGCTTGTTATGATGCATGCAAGGAAGCTGCCATGCTGATGTCGCTCTACTCGTTCCCGAAACTTGTTTGAATGTATGTTCCATTCGAGGTGTGGGCACCTTTCCCCAGTTTGTTTGTACTTACTCTTCTATAGAATCCGTAGCTCTTTAAGTCCCACCCTTCCCCATCTTTTAGGATTTTACTTTTTCATGGTTGTGTGGCAGTTTAGAATTCGGTACGTGCTACCGGTGTAATGCTGTCTATGATGATGATGATGACGACTGTGTTTCCAAATCCATTGAAACGGTTGTGCAAAGCGAATAAACTTAAAGGCGGGTGATCGGTGCCTCCAAATTGGATTGCTTCCAACAGATGAAAATCGTGAACCCATAAGCCCAAAGAAAAACCCGTGGGACATTTCGAGTAAACCACTGTACTTCCCAGCAAATAATAAAATTGTAGTTCGCATATAAAACCTATAGTACAACGACCACAAAAATCTAGAATTTCGACAAACTATAAAAATAAATAAAATATAAGCCACTACAATCCGTGACACTCATTATAAATGACTGAGAATTTAGAATAAAAGGGTAAATTAACGGAAGATGTGATGATTTCAATCATCAAACTCAGTCATGAAGCTCAGTGTTAGATTGACTCAGGGAGCATAACGAACCAAGTGAACTAGCAAGTTCCTCTGACCTAATTCTCCTATATACCCTCATTAACATCCTTCACATTATCCTAGCGATTAAGATGTGCACTTTTCAATCGGAGGAGTTAGACCGTTCGAGACACTGTTTGCGGTGGTGTATTTTGAGGAAATACCCTTAGCCTATGTTTATCACCACACTCAGATAGAAATGGGAGCCGAGTTTTAAAAGTAGGTGCGACAACTTAGCACTTTGTGCAGTTGGTAAATTTATATATAACGTGCAGACCCGTGCGAACAAATCCCAAGATGGGCTCCAACGGTCAGATAAGAAAAAAGTTGAATAAATCAAAGCACAAGCGAAACTTGAAAGAGAAAAATCAACAGCTCGATACAAAGATGGTCAATCAAGAGGAAACGGCACTCACCTTCCAAAGACGAAGAAAGTTCCACAACTTTTCGAATTCCTTGAAACTGAGCATACCAGATCGATCGTACTTTAGGGTTGAGTCAAGGTCGTCAAAGCAACGATGATTGAGTATCAAATATATCCGTCAGAAATGTAAAGAAGCTTGGAAAATAGAACCTATGTAGAGACTTTGGAAAATAATTCAAGTACCGCATATTCTACGCACTAAACCACAATGTTAATTATTAAAAACAGGTAAAAATATCAATGGAATCATTCTCGAAGCATGTAAGTCAGTTACTGGAAAGGCATTAAGTGAATAAAACCAATTTGATTCTGTATCAGAGAATGCATGATGTATGTACGTAATCACAAGCCACAGGCAAAGTGCTGCACAGTCACAGCTGAGATATTGCCAGGTTGCCCAGGCATAAACATATATGAGAATGAACATAGAAATGACAGCGAGACTTATGCGTGTCTACGCATGCAGCTCACTACTGGTGACAAATCAATTTAGCACAGTGTTAGCTGCTGGTATTGACCCGGCCAGTTGAGAAGAACTTGATCTTGACCGCTCACATTGGAAGCATTGTGTAAAGCGTCGTCTGCAAGCTGGGGAGGAGCAGATACAGCTCTTGGCTACTGAACGCAGATCACGCCGCTGGCGTGCAACTGACGCCCTACAACCGAGTTCTGACTATCGCTGCGAGGGCTGCTGGAGAGATTGTTCCTCCTGAATCGGACTGTTTAGCCATTCAAAAAACTGTAGAACACGAAAATTCATTTGATTGTGATGTACATCCATGGTCGGCATCGACTGAAGGAGGCCAACAACAACAGCTGCACAGCCCAGAATGACTGCACGATTGCACATCCGTGCCAGGAACAGAAATGAGGGAAACTTTTCCTATGTTCACAGATCGAACGAACGAAACAAGTTTAGACTGGTTGATTATAAGCTATAAGGCAGGACAACTGGCTCTAATAAAATAGTAGAGTCATGAGCATAGGTTTGAAGAAAACCCACCACAGCCGAACTTAAATCTAGTGAATTAATTTCGGCTGCTCCCCCAAATCAGTTGAAAAACACGTAATGGAAAGTAGCGTCCTGTGCGCATGGTGCAGTGAAGATCACAACAGGCAGTAATGCGGTAACTTGTTGCGATGCTCCGAGAAACCCAGGTATATAAATTACCGCACTAACAGATTTCAATTAAACGCTTATATACTCACGAGACAATTAAATTGATAGGCGTATTAGCATTTAAACTCCCGTGTATGGGACAACCCCAAGCTGACAGTGAACACAAAATTGACGGTATACAGCACGCACGCGCGCGCGCACTAAACGCTTTATTGTATGCCAGCGAAACCTGGACCATCCTCACAAGACATGAATGGAAGATGAAGGCTTTCATTTAAGGACCATCCGTTGCATCATGAACATATCGTGGATGGACAAAATAGCACATGCTGAATTGCTTTCTAAAGCTGGTCTACAGAGCATGTCCACCCCACTACGACAGTCTCGCCTAAGCTGGCTGCTTCGTGTGTACAGAATGGTTAACGGTCGTATTCCAAAAGATCTACGCTATGGAGAGTTGCATTTTCAAAGATAATCATTGCGGTACAAACACGTTTGCAAAAGAGATATGACATTAGCCCTACGAGTTGAGAATAACTTACTCTTGACCGCTTAATCCAGATGCACAGTGTGAAGAGTCATCTTCCAGCAACGGAAGAGCAGATAATGCTTTTGGCGTTTGAGTGAAGATATCCCCGAAGGCATAAAATTGCACCCGATCGACCGAGTATACTTATGAATGCGAACGCAGCGGGGGAGAGATTGTTCCTTCTCAATGTGAAACGCTACTGGACACGGGATCCCTGTGCGCTTACATCCCTAATCGAAATCAAGCGAAGGAGGCGAACAAGAATACTTACGACGTCAGCGAAACGTAAGACCCAGGCATAACTACCACATCGCAACAAACTAAAACAATCTATACGAGCGAGACAAAAAGTAGCCAACCAAAGGATACGTCCATCATGGAAACCATACTTCTGGACGACTCCATACTGAACCCTTCGAAGTTGAAATCTGGAAAAATGACACGATTGCTAATATGTTTAATCGTAAAACAATGGCCTGTCTAGGGAGAAGGTGCTCACAAACACACAATAGTTTCCGGTTCGGGAAAATATTGATTAGAAAACATCACAATGCCAAGAGTGAACGATAAGTTTAGAATAAAACAGAAAGGAATGTGCATAAGACATGGATGATATTCACAGAGTAAAACTAGCTGTACAATCGACCCTGAATCCTCATCGGAATAGAACTAAACAGCTCTATCTTAAACGGTGCACACGTAAACCACTTAGTCAATTTAACCCGGAACCTTTGAATACTGTGTTGAATAAGGTTGATACACCTAGTTTGGATCGCAACAAAATAAAATCGTAACAGGTGATACCTGTAAATAAAGCAGTTTTGCTAAATCTCCATTTGACTAGGCTGAGCCTACTACCGTTGTTGGCCTCCTTCGGTCGATGTCGACATGGATTAGTGCCTACCAAACACCCTGTAATTAAATCCTCACGATATTATTCTCGGAGTTCCTAACTTCAAATCGTGAAATAGTAACACGTCGACGGCAATCGTAGTAATAAGCATAGAGATAGCAATCATTTCATTAGAATATGCGCCGGGATGAATTACAAGCAGGAAGTCGACCTTTGGCTTGACCACTATTGCAGGACAAAGCCGTATGTAGACTAGATAGAATGTTTGAGTAAAATTAACCCTGCGAACAGGAAGGAACTTGTTTTTGACATCTGCTTTGAGGACATTCTCAAAGCAGGGGAAAACGGAAATGGTTAAGGCTCACTGAACCTGATCTTACTGCCTCCACCTGATGACAACAAACAGCCAGAAACCGGTAGTGGTGTGTAAGGGACGGGGATGTGAGCACCACAATACATTGGAAAGTTTCTTGTTAGTAAACCACATCAATGTAGTGCGGTCGAACGGAAAGTGGACGAGAACAAATCTGACCACAAATGCACCGAAATAAGCTAACTTCACAGTCTCAAAGTTTCGAAAGTATCGAAAACAGTCTCCGCGGTCACTGGTTGTATGGAATGTGAAATAAGCCGAAAGAATGAGCATGGGAATAGCTCGTAAACAACGTTTGACAGATTGGCCTTCGAGCAAACAAAACACATGAATCGAGTGATCGATGGGACGAAGGAAATGTCAACCCGCCAAGATCCCGTTTTTAGATACAAACATACGACCAGCTCCAGCGAATCTAAGTCGCGCTCACAGATTTTCTAGGTAAGATTGTCAGAATGCTATTTGACTACACTTGTTCAGATGTTTAGCGCAACAGCCAATCAGGGTTGAATGACAAACACGCACACACACAGGTGACGGGATATTT
>JACCGJ010000410.1:20343-85598 GCA_013407085.1 Atriophallophorus winterbourni | reverse complement strand
CAGCTGGGCCGGACGTGACCATTGTTGCGTTCGCCGGATCCCACGCACTTGGCAATGAGGTCAAGTTGGTCCGATGTCGCTGCCACAGTTTGATCGATCGATTTTTTAGTCCGTATGTTGGTTCTCGTGATGCGGTGAAACATGTTAGTAGCCTGAATTGGGTTGTTTGGCTGTGTGACGGGTTTTCGTTCGACGGGTCGAGGTGGCTGTTTCGGAACACGTGATTTCGTCATGTTGCAAATAATCCAATATAACTCGTTAAATACACAAGCTAGAACACAGAAATATATATCAAAATTCGTAGCTCGACGAGATCCTTGCAATGATAGCAAAAACCGTAGAATAGTTAGCGATTGAAAAAAGTTTGCGCGCGTGAGCAAACTGTGAAATTTACGACGATATGATAACTTTGCTGCTAATCCGTTGACAAAAGCAAAACGAATAAATTCCGATAGATACGATCGAAAGTAGCACAGAATTTTTGGAATCAGATAAATCCAAGCAGATTCGGCGAAGATATGAGCAGAAGTGTCAGAGCAACAAACAATGCGACCGCACAGTCGGTTAGTATCGTTCGGTTGCGAGTTCCCAGTGTTCACCACCCGCGTGGATAGCGTCCTCGCATTATTCAGCTTAAGCCTTCTAGGCTTTTACAACTTCACGTCGTACACACGATTCTTAGATTCGCCTACTAATCAGAAGACCTGGGGGAACTCGTCACCATATTGACCAGAAAAATCCTGCGTGTCAAGAGCAGACCGAACCTTTCTCTTTGAAGTTCTAGGGAGTAAAGTTTCAGTAAACTTCGTCTATCCTCTTACACAAGTTTGCTCATACCATGCACCATTTTAGTTCCAAAGGTTGTCATAGCCAGGGGTGGTGTAGTGGACCAGAAATATGAGGCTAGCACTACACACAGAATAGCGAAAATGGAAAGAACTCACTAAAAGACCAAAGGTGCAAATGTCCAAATAAAGATCCAGAGAAGTCCAAGAGATGATGGAATCCAAGGTGCAGAAAGCGCTGAAATGTTGGAGGATCCGTTAATCACAGTTCCAGCACAGAGTGGCGTACACAGACTTCGCAACCAGGGAAGAAGACAAAATCCGATTTCGAAATTGTATTGACCGCCAAAAAGTATATTGTACATGCATTGATACAGATGAAGTGTACATGGCCAAAAAATGGACAATCATACAAGGCCAAAAAGTGTATGTACAGAATGCTAAGTTACAAGGGAAAGTAGATCACTAAAATAATCCCCCACCAGAGCGTTAGTTAGGCTTGAATGAAGGGTAACATACGCTCGAAATGTTCATAAGGTCACGTAATCAGCAAGGCGTTTGGGCCAATGCACATGTTCACCGGTTCGGGTTTGAACGGGGGTAGGAGCGACCGGGGAATTGGGATGAACATGGGTGGAGGTTGGCACATGAGGATTATCAGGGGGTTGTGCGTCGAGGGGGTTGTGGAGATTGCGGTTTAAGCTCGACAAGAGCGGGTTTTAAGCGGTCTATAGAAACTGTGTCACGTGGACCATTCATATCCAAAACGAAGTACTTGTGTTTACGCTCAATAACTCTGTGATGTCCATGATAGGATGGCTGAAGAGGTTTACAAACAGAGTCACGTCGCACAAAAACAAAATCACACGTATCAAGATGAGGTGATTTTTGTTGGTGGATAATGCGCTGACGAGGAGGCGTAAAGTCCAACTTGGACATGAACGTGCGTAAGCGAGAAATGTAATCTGACGCCGGAGGTAGTCACTGGCAGGGCACAACGAGTTCACCGGGAAGACACAAGGCGGTACCAAAAACTAACTCTGCGGCTGAGCACTGCATGTCTTCTTTGATAGCGGAACGTATTCCAAGAAGAACAAGTGGTAAATCCTCAGTCCATTTATTAGGATCAGGCTGACAAGCTAAAGAGGCTTTAAGCTGCCGATGGAAGCGTTCAACCAATCCGTTTGAGTTAGGGTGGTAGGCGGTGGTTCGTATGTGCTGAGAGCCAAGGAGTCGCGTCAAATCTCGGAACAAAGTCGATTGAAACTGAGCGCCACGGTCGGTTGTGATGACAGATGGTGTGCCAAAATTGGCAATCCAATGTTCGACGAAGGCGCGTGCTACAGTCTCTGAACATGTGTCTTTGATCGGAACAGCAATCGGCCATCGAGTAAAACGATCAATCGCCGTTAGGATGAATGAGTATCCGTTCGATGATGGCATAGGACCGACGAGATCAAGATGTACATGAGAGAATCGACAGTTGGGATGCCTAAATGGAACGTAAGGTGTGAAGGTATGTCGAGATATCTTGTTCTTTTGACAAGGAATGCAATGCTGGACCCAATTTTGTATATCCTTATTCATGGACGGCCAAACAAAACGATCTGCGATTAGCCTCACGGTGGCACGCTTTCCAGGATGAGACATCAAATGAAAATGATCGAAAATGGCACGTCGCAGAGGAAGAGGGACAAGAGGTACAGGTTTCCCTGTCGAGATATCGCACGTTAACAAGGCATCGGCGTTTGGTAACTGAATTTGCTGCAAGTTCGCGAGTTCAGTTTTATCAATCTCGGCTTGATGGTTAGTCAAAAGGGAGAGATTAAATGGTGTGCCTATAGACAAAACAGAAATGTCAGGTCTTGATAAAGCATCGGCACCCAAGTTCGCATCTCCTTTGATGTAAGGAATATCGGTAGAGAACTGAGAGATGTAATCTAAGGAGCGAATCTCGCGTGGCGAATGACGATCAAGTTTAGACTGCAGAGCAAAAGTCAATGGTTTGTGATCCGTAAAGATAATGAAGTCACGACCTTCCAGTAAATGACGGAAATGCCGTATGGCCAAATATATCGCAAGTAATTCACGGCCAAATGTGCTGTAGCGAGTTTGTGCCGGATTAAGCTTTTGCGAGAAAAATGCCAGTGGACGGACTGTGTTCTTGTGATGTTGTTGTAAAACAGCGCCCACAGCCGAATTGGAGGCATCGGTGGTCAATGACAAAGGAAAGGTCGGTTCCGGATCAATGAATGAGAGTTCTGTGGCACTGCAAAGAGCTTTTTTGGATGCGGCAAAAGCTTCAAGTGCCTCTGACGAAAGCTGTAGTGATTTTGATTTGGAGTCGAGCAAATCGGTCAGCGGTGCAATGATCTTTGCGCAGTTTGGAATAAAGCGACGGTAAAAGTTGATCATGCCGATAAAGCGGCGCAACTGCGTTACAGTTGTGGGGACAGGAAAGTCGGAAATCGCCTGGCATTTCTCGGGAAGAGGTGTGATACCAGATCGAGTAAGGCGATGACCGAGGAAGTCCAGTGAATCTGTGCCGAAAATGCATTTACTTGGGTTGATCTTTATCCCGTAGTTAACGAAACGCTCTAAAACGAGACGGATGTGCTTGACATGCTCCTCTGGAGAGTTGCTGGCAATCAAGACGTCGTCGATGTATGCGTAGGCAAACGGCAAGCCTCGCAAGACTTCGTCGATGAAACGTTGGAAGGTTTGTGCAGCGTTTCTCAGGCCAAAGGGCATCCGAGTGAATTCGTATAAGCCGAAAGGAGTTGTGACTGCCGTTTTGGGTATGTCTTCCTCGGCTACCGGGATGTGATAATAAGCACGGACGAGATCAAGCTTAGTAAGGATCGTTGTGGCGCAAAGATTCAAAGAAAAATCATGAAATGTGTGGCACCGGATATCTGTCTGGGACCGTTCGATTGTTGAGAGCACGATAGTCGCCACATGGCCTCCAGTCATCTGAGGTCTTCTTGGGAACCATATGAAGTGGTGACGACCAGGAGCTGGAAGAGGGACGGATGATCCCAAGCTCTAGCATGTGCTCAAATTCGGCTCTTGCGATCTTGAGTTTCGACGGGTGAAGTCGCCTAGGTCTGAAGGAGACTGGTGGTCCGCTAGTGACAATGTGATGTTTCACGGAGCGTGTCACTTTGTCTGTCGGTCTTGATGGCTGCATGACGGATGGGAATTCATGCAGTATAGCACAAAAAGTCGAAGTTTCTGGAGTGACAGCTTTGATGCCGGAGGAAATGGCTTTAGTAGTGATACCTGACACCTGTGAAGAGGTTGTCGTATCTACTAATCTCCGCTGTTTTACTTCAACAGTAAGACCGAAGTGAGACAGAACGTCGATGCCGATTATTGGGCAATTAACCTCCGCGATGAGAAACACCCATGGAAAACTGCGTCTTAGTCCTAAGTTGAGGGTTAGAAGGCGTTGGCCGTAAGTGTTAATACGAGTGCCATTTGCTGCCTGAAGAGTGTAAGACGACGGTTTGAAGATGCTGGGTGTTGGAGGTATGACGCTAATTTCAGCGCCCGTATCGACTAGAAAACGCAGACCACTCGATTCGTCTGTAACATGGAATAGGCGACTCGGGTTTGATGGGCCAGCTACAGTCGTCGCCGTTACTGGCTGGCCCGAAGGTTTGACGTTTCTTGAGCAAAATTGCATGGGGGAGCGCACTTAGAGGCTTTATCCCCATATCGTCTGTGATATCAACACATGCGCGGATGTATCGAGGATCTAGAGCCAGATCTTAAGCGAGGTCGGTTGCGAGGTTTCGATAAAAGTGATTTTACCACGAGCGTTAATTGAGCTACTTGTTCTCTCAATTCTGTAGAAGAACATTGAGGGGTGCTGTGTGCAGAAACCTCCGTAATCTGGTCGGTCTTTTTAGCTTCAATCATCTTATCCGCTGCTTGTGCAAGCTCGTCTAGTGTCACGTACGTGTTCAAACCCGCTAGAACTTGGCGTGTATCAGATGGGATATTTTTTAACCACAACTGTTTTCTACCCCCAAGTAGCTCTTTCATATGGCGAAGAAGCAGAGATGGCTTTTTATCACCAAGAGCAATTTTGGTAAAGAGGACGTCGAGCTTCTTTTGCTCAGAAAAACCAATTCGGTCTATTAGAGTGAATTTGAGCTTTTCGTATGGCTTGACCTCAGACATAGCATAAATAAGATCACTAACTTTTTCAGCTACGTCGAGAGGGAGTAGGGTCACCACATGAGAATACATAATAGATTCATCGGTGATGCCATATATACGAAAAATAGCTTCAATTTAGCCGAACCAAAAAGAGAGATTAGAAACGTCTAAAGCCGGTAATGTGCATGGAATATGTTGTGATTGTAAGATTGTAGAAACTTTACTTATGGAAAAATCGCTCATGGTGGGGTGTTAAGTGAGTATTCCAATATATAAGCCTAACATTTACAATTACGAATTTATCGTAAATGGAAAAAAGCAGTCTGTCAGGAGTAGACGGGGCTCATCAATTATGTGGTGGACCAAAAATATAAGTCCAGCACTACACACAGAATGGCAAAAATGGGAAGAACTCACTAAAATACCAAAGGAGCAAATGTCCAAATAAAGATCCGTAACGTCCAAAGATAGCGAAGTAATCCACACAGGAATATTCAAGAAATGGAATCCAAGGTGCAGAAAGCGCTAAAATGTTGGAGAATCCGTTAATCACAGTTCCAGCACAGAGTGGCGCACACAGACTTCGCAACCACGGGAGAAGACAAAATCCAAGTTCGAAATTGCATTAACCGCCAAAAAGTACATTGTACAAGCATTGATGCAGATGAAGTGTACATGACCAAATAACGAATAACTATACAACGCCAAACATTGTATGTACAAAGTAAAAATTTACAAAGTGTAAGCAGTTCACTACACCTAAATCAATTATTACTGTGGTTTTGCTTACTCAAAAATGAACAGAGGCCATCGTTTGTTGAAAAATTGCCACTTTGTATTTCAGATTGCTATAAAGAGCTTCGATGAATCAAAATCAATTATAATAGCTCATGCCATACAAAAGAATTGATGAATTGCTGAACATGCTCTGCTCACTACTATGCAGAAACATGAAAACCAGACTACTCGACGATTTGTTTTTGAATTGCAAACACAAACTTTACGCTCTGCTTTTGGAAACAAACTAAATGATCATTTAAAAGATTTCTAAATCACTGGTGTTGATGTACTTGATTTATACGGTCAGTTATTGATAGTGAATAACACAACTTTGGAAAATGCTGAAAGTATGTAAACATTATGACATTGTTACAAAAAGATAACCGACAATGTAATACTGATACTCAATCTGTTATTTTTGCAACTTGATATAATACTTGCTACTGGGTGTGTGGAATTATTTGTATCATTGAATGACTTTAAGAGTTTTTGTACCGATAAACAAATTTATTATTCAGATATTTGGATTTATAGCGTCATTAGACTTTCAGTACTTGTTGTCGGAGTTTGTTATATACTAGTAGGCTATAGCACTACAAAACCAGTTGTGTATTTATTGATTGTAATAAAATCTGTCCAAAATATCTCGAGTCTAAAGACGCAGACATTAATCAATATTGCTATTTGTTTTTCGTCTACAAGTTTATCATCGAAATCTGACTCTCATGCAAAAAATAATCAAATCGACAGTGTGCATCGCTTTCATTTGGCATGAAAATAGAATTGCATATGGTATCTAGAAACATGATACCAAAGTAAGCAGTTATTTCGGAAAGCATGGCTTCTGTGAAATCCTCCAAGTGGGCCACACCAATACTCATATCCTTGAAAAGAGATGGTCAAACTCATCATTTTTGTAATGATTATATGGTGACACGCAACCTTCGACTTTTGAAGCGAAATTGTACAACTAAGGAGACCCAGGCTATCTTATATGGTTTGTATAGTACACGTGTTTTCAAGTAAATCGATCGAAACGATGCCTATTTAGAGACACCATCTGATAGAGTATGAAGTGAATGCTACACTTATTAACACATCATTTGGATTATATCGTTATAAGTTTCTTTCGTTTGTATAATCTGTTTTAACAAGTTTAATGCAACATTTGATGAACAATATTGTTGGAGGTTTCTGAGGTGTTAAATTTATCAAGACGACATTATTATACATGCACATATTAATTTTGTTCACGATCAACACTTGTTTGCTCTGCTCTGTCGTTTCTAGCATCATACTGCGAAAATAAATCAAAATAAAAGCATCAATACTTTCGATACGACCGATTGTCTAGGAATCCGTCCAGATTAAATTCGTCTTTAACCTCTGGTTAAAATAAAAACATCAAATCCTTTCAGTGTGCTCCGATCAGTAATTTGAGTGTTACAATATTATTCTAATTTCGACTGGAATTTTGAAACCATTACTGTTACATTGTTTACATTATCTTCTGTTGCCAAGTTCAAGTAGGCTGCAAACCATGAGAAGACACTGATCATTTATTCATCAATCAATTAATACCGGTAATGTATTAGACAAGTTCAGAAAATCCACGGTGAAAACACTTCATCTGTAAGAAGGAACTGTGTACAAGCTGTACTATATAATTTTCGTAATAGGGCACTCAAGATGAAACCTAACTATTGGTTTCTAGGGGTGTAACAGCACCTCAGCATTTTGGCATGTAAGGGATGAGCGCAGCTGGAGATGTTCTCTCCTGGCCCTTTGAGCCACTGCAGCACCTTGAACGAATCACTAAAATTCACAAGAACAATGATTCTAAATCTTCAGTAGAATTTACTCTAGGAACTCCATGTGGGCTGAGGGCGTGGAGACAAACATGTTACCTGTCAATGTAGAGTGCAAGTGATTTGCTACGTAAATGAGAATATCCCACTTATCAACCAACTTCGTCACTGTTTTCAGGTCATAATTGAGCCGGACCATTTCGACTTTACAATTTTCACATCATCACCGAATATATAATAGGAGTAGTTCTGATGCTTTGCTAGATCATCGATAAGGATGAGGGAGAGCAACGGTCACGGACTAAGTCCAGAGAAACCCCGCTAGTTTTATGCACACATGCGGAGTACGTACCAATTAACCTGACTGTTAAGAAAATGTCATTAAGTTGTGCTGATTCAGCAAATAATGGCAATTGATCTAGTCGTTGCTGAGCGTTTGATAACCAGGAGCCTAAGAATTACAAGATCAAATGCCTCAATAATATCAAGATAGAAGACTTCTGCCTCCATACAATCATTAATGCACAAATTTTATCTTGGATTAATCCCTCAATTACCTTACATGATACAATACTGAGAATTACTAGCAGGTCATTTTTGAACGCCAGAGAATTTTTTCTTTCATTATTTGGAATTACATCGGCTGTTCCCCAGTCTAAAGATCAGTTACCCTTTCTAATTCAATTTCCGGAAATGTTTTTGCGATCGCGAATCTATTCTGGTATATTGCAATCGCATAATTCGTGGTAGAATGCTACCAGAACCTGCCAAATTTTGTAGCCATTGAAAAAGCATGTAACACGTTTGAGCGTTTTCTAACGTTACAACATGGCAGGGCCATCTCCTCTTCTTAAGGTGCCTACTCCTCTTAGTGTTTATCCGTTGAATTGAACGCAGCTGTAGTATCATTTTAGCTGAATCTTGGACTGTTAGACGAGTTTCGTTTCGAATAAGCATTTTGCAGAGCTTATTTTATAGACTACGGTTTTACAAGATTTCTTGTAACCTGCCAAATTGTAACATTAGAGAACGAAATTATACCGCCTCAATCTTGCATCTTGGTGACGTACGATACGATACTGAGGGTGACTGCCTTGAGGTTTACTTTTTCGTGGTGATTGTTCAAGTAATGATCAGTAATTCGGTTATCTATATTTTTATTGTTTAGGTTATATAATATTACTATAACCCATAATACGTAATCTGATAGTGGTTCATTCTTTCTTCTAATAGTTGACGAGTATTGTAAATCTATTCGATACAATACAATTCATTTCAAAAACTTGATGGTGACCTAAATTGCGGTTGGATTTTCATAGCTCCGATAATGTTGGATATAACTTCCATAAATTTTATCCGATCAGTGTGACGTTTGTATATATATCTAAATGATTTGCCACAACGGATCTACGCATACAGGGATTACCCATCTGCGACTTGTCGTAGCAGCAATTGTACATTTTACGCACTTTTTTTCGTAAAATGATATCGCTTTTCTGTTTCGGCTCTCAGATTTACACTGCTAAAATACACAAAGTGCAGTCAATTATATACCGAAATTTTCAAATAGACACTTATATCTCTCGGCTGAATCTGGTGACAAAAATACTTGGACCTCAAAATCCACTCCGACTATTTCAAAATACTACACCAACCCGGCCATAAGGTTGTAAATTTGGTTGACCCGTTGAAATAAAACAATCAATTGTTCGTGAACAACGTATCGCCTGGAGGAAACTGGTTAGTGGTAAATGTGAACACATGTAATTTAAAATGTGACAAATCATTAAGAGCAGAGGCGATATGTATCCTAAATGATGAGAACAATACTAGCGTACTCTACGTTCGTCAAAATTATCAAAGAGAACCAACCCAGTGTTTGCCTGCTTTAACAAGTGTCCAGCAATGCAACCTGGATAATAGCATATTGAACTTACAGCTCAACATGCAAACACTAAAGGCAACATTCGAAATTCTAGTTACAGCTCGGGCCTCCTAATTTACCGGTACAACTACCAAAAAATCGGAAAAAATAAACCATAATGCAAAAAAGACAAAATATATCCCCACAGATCATTCCACACGGTTATAAATCTACCGAAGTTCTTTGCAGAGCGCTTTCTTCATTGAGACCACTTTGTGAAAACGACTGTCAATGCCAACTCATCTGACATTAAAATGGTAGCAAAACCAAGCAATCCACACATCTCTATGTTCAGCTAAAACCATTGGATTCAAATATGAAGGTCACAGAGCAAATGTTCGCAGAAACGCTTATCGTAATCTGTACCGAATTGCAGGAATCCAGTAAGACACATTTTTCAAATAGACAGAGACACGACCTAGAACAATGGTACAATTCTGTAGGATGATGGTTTAGGAAACTATCAGACCTACAGAAGTTGCACATTTTGGTTTCAACCAAAGCTCCCCACATTTCGGTGAATCAAGTTTACTGGAAATAACACTAAACAGTAAGAAGGATATGGAAAATGTTTATTCAATTTTCACTTGCTACGTGAGTTTTCCTTGTGCAATACTCAAATATACACTGATATAATTTGGTGACCAAGAAAAGGACGTCTCGATATTCGTAAGAAGAGTAACGTGCGCATTCCAATAATTCTAGGCGATCCAGAGGATGTCATTACAGTGATGGCAGAACAACAACAGGCATACAAACAGTGGTTTTACATTGCAGAAACGATAGCAGCGCTGAAGTATGTCCTTTCGAATACCTTGAGAATACCGTATTATCCAATTTAATAGGTGATGTACCAAATTATTTGAAACTCAATTTCCTAACATTAGATATGAAAGACTTCGTCATGACATACTTGACGATTACACAACAACATATTCCCAAGACGCCATTATAAGTACGTTAAACAGCTTCGAAACACAAGCTGGAGCATTGTCGTGCAAGTATACTGAAAACTAGAACTCAGAAGACATTCCAAATAAACACAAATGTTTGGCTCGCAGGGTTTCGCACAAATAGAGACCATCTATACATCATCGTTACATACCAAATCCAGAATTAATTGCGTAAACACTAATGCGCAGTGTTTGTGTAACAAAATATTCTGTAAGCCCTAATTTACTGAAATACCTTAGTGGTTCTCTATTCCACACAAACACACATACCTGGAAAACAAATCACCTAAACATACATTTTCGATCGTAGTTTCATTTCCCCATGTCACAATTAAAATTAGTTTTGTTCCTTTTCAAATGCAAGCAATAAATTACTATTTGGTTTTTTCAAAAGGAATATTGAATCTTGAATTGGCGTTGAGATCAGCTATGCCATTAACTCAAAAATTCGGATATCTAAATATATGTGGAACTTCCATAGATATCGGAGATTATCTGAAATAAAGAAATCCTTGATTGATTTAGAACTGAGCATCTTTACTTCAGCAGGAGAGGATGATTATTCTTTGTTGAAAAACATATCATTCCCTATCCCACTTGCTAAAAAGTATTTAAATAAATTGAAATCAAATTTACTTATTACACACCAAAATATTCGAAATCGCTGGACGTGCTCGCTTTATACAATGCAACAACATAAAATCTAATGCATTCGTTAATTTTTTCTGGAATTGCAAACACATGCTTTACGCTCTGTTTTTGAAAAAATAAATGATCATTGATGAGATTGTAATATCACTGGTGTCGGTAAACCGGATCTATATGTTCAGTTATCGAAATAGTTAATCCAGTTTTTGAAAAAGCTGAAAGTATATGTGAACATCATGAATATCATATATAATATCTGATTATCTGGAAAAAGTTGTAAATACTGTTTACCTTTATTTTCATTGAACCAACAATTCTGCTGCAAAAAAACCATAAAAATATATTCGCAATTGTACATAATACGACTTGATTGTACAAACACTTTGGTGATCATTTATCAAAATTAGCATGCCTTGGATTTCCAAGAATGAATTTATTTATTTACCTATTTGAAAGAAATTAATCGTCAAAGTAAAACTGACACTGAATCTGTTTTGTTTGTAACATCTAAACATAAACATCAGTCCAGCAACAATCGGCAAAGAGATTTCAAGGTCAGACCGCTAGGAATACCCTAAATGTATCATAATTAATTTTGATTTTGCAATCAGAAGTTTGGAAGGTGTGTATCTTGTGGCAAGTCAAATTCTCGTTTTAATCTTCAATTTCGTAATGTTTTATGATACAAATGCGGTAAAGTGGAACATATTCATTCATTTTGTATGAATGTTAGGTAAATAGATAAATACATAATATATAATTGGATATCCAAGGCATGCTGAGCATGATCAATAATTAACAAGTTGTTTGTATAAACCAAGCAAATTATGTACAATCGCTATTAAAATTTCAAGGTCAAATGTGCATAGAAATTTTACGTTCGATAAAAATAATGAAGGTAAACGCCAATCAATCATTTTTACAGAAATTCAACACGTGAGCTGTAATTGCACGAAATAAATCAATGTGATGAATAAAAATAAATTGCCGGGATAATAATGAATTTTGACGCATGTGATCATCGAAGATATTGGTAAAGAAGAAGGGGCAGAATATTCAAAATTTTCAATTGTGATTGTCCGAAATATAAGTTTGTTTTGGAAGACGTATTTTTCACGGGTTTTCGCAGAAGTTTCTGTGCGGCAGTGTGGTATCATTTATGGGCTAGTTCTGATCACATGAATGTAAGCAAGGTAATCTGGTAGGCAAATACTAAGGGACCAAGTGGTTGTCCAAACAAGTTTTGAAAGTATTTTTACTATTAGTACCCAGAAATGCCATGATTATATATTTCCTCTAGCAGGATATCTAGGTTAAAAAGTTTCGGTAATTTTTCCAATGTTGAGAGTGAACGTACATGTATTTTAAAATTACGTAAACTTGCGCAGAATCCTATGTTCTCCGAAAAAAAGATTCCAAAGTATAGCATAATTAATAATATCATGCGAAATCTTGGTAGTTCCACTAAGTTATCTCGATTCCTTTATTTATACCAAGAATTTCCCGGAAGCGAATAGTCGAATTAATATCTATATTATCAGAAGATATTATTCCAAAAAACAGTAAAAGGTTGTCAAACAATGTTATACTTGAATGCCACTGTTACGTGGGTTGCGTAAAACGAACCACAAGGTTTAAACACAGAATCACGAAGTTATCCTTGGTCAAGCACTCGCGGCGCATGTGGATGAACAATGTAATGTGTTACTCATTTTCCCGCACTTACACACAACTACTTGTTTCTGGCTGCTTGCCGTTATCAAAAGGAGAGAGTAAGATTAGGTTCAGTGAGCCTTGAATCAGTGGGTTTAGTATGAAAACCACGATGTTCAAAAACAGAATCACAAAGTAAAAGTACGTTGTACGTTTTCCAAAACGATGCTCTCGGTTTTGTTTATGCGGCTTTATACTATATTACTCTAATCATAGAGAGTTATAGTCAAGAGTGTATAAATGTCTAATTTACAGTGTTGTACAGTGAAAAACGTATGTGTCATATTTAGACACTGCTTCGTTTTCCAGATCACGTTTTTCTGAATGTAAGCAAAGCAGAATATCTGAACCCAAGATTACGTGTACGGTCGATCATTTGAATGCATTGATACATCAGTTACTGTACATGTTAAATTCATGAACTTAGATATATCTATAGAGAATGAGGGATCATTAATTTTACCCAAATTGGATAATTCCGCCAAATCTTTGGTCAGCCTGACTATGTCATTTTGGGCTTCTGATGATGGAAAAGAAATGACTAATGTTATGTCGTCTGCAAACACGAATAGTCTACTATGAGATATGAGATTATGAAAATCGTTTATATATAGTAGAAAAAGTAATGTACCTAAAACACTGCCTTTTAACACGCCATTTGGGATCGGCAGGGAGCGCGATCTGCGAACAATGACCTCAACGCAGTATATGCGATTCGTAAGGACTCGTAAGATTCACACCTATACCAAAGTAACTCAGCTTTGATAGTAACAGTTTAAGGGGTAACGTGACGAAAGGAAGAAAACTATGACTGTAAAACAATGTTAAATTGACCAAAGTGATGTGTTCCTCACATCCCTCGAAATTGTAAAATTGAATGTTATATTGAATTGCCAAGCAGTCTAAATGTTTTTTAACTGGCAAGTGATGACGGGTCTTTTATTAAAAGAGCCATGTTGTTCCTTAGACAAGATACTATGTTTAAGGTATCCTAGTATACCATTCTTTGCTATTATTCAAATAAGAAAGCTTTATGGTTTATTGGTCGGTAGTTTATGATTAAATATTTCGAGCCAGATTTGTATCTGGGTATAAAAATTGCGTTTTTCCCTTTTCCGAATAGGTACTAGATTGATAGCTGCGTTGAATAAGTTCAGTAATAGAAGTTGAAAATCTTTGCCACCCATTGTGCAAATGGCTGGTGGTATGCCTGCTTTTTCAGGTTTAATACTGACAGTTGCTTGCTGACAGAATTTACTTATCTCATTCAGTCTTATACTCAAAGTATACGTGTACCAGGCGAAGGAATTTGGCTGGTTGTAGAAACTTTGTTTAACATGTATCAGATAGAGTTAAAGTATAGAAAATATTCTTCACAGATAGCATCTGGGATCTGATGATTTTTTGAGCTACGAATAAATTACAATATTTGATAATCCAATATACGTTGCTTGGTGAGTTCAATGATCTTAACTTAAAAAGCCTACTTAGTGATTTAGGCTTATCCTGACTTACGAAGTCATTGTTTTCATCGGCCAAGCAGGATTAGTTTCAGAAGCATGTCTAAACAGCGCCCTAGTGCTGTACGCTAATGTATGCAGCATAAGAAATAAGTTGTCTGACCTCTCCTTTCGTATGGCTAAGATACAACCAAGGGACAAGAAGGACATCGTTCGACTCAAAAGCGTACAGCGTCTCGCAAATCGCATGATTGAGGGTCAACGAGGGAAGCTTTACGCTGCACGCCTGATGTCCCTAGATCTTTTCTCACTTACGCGCCGTCGTTTGAGAGATGACTTGATTGATACATTACATATCTTGATTTTATTAAGTAGCATTATCTTAAACGACTTCTTCGCCTTAAGACCCTAGCTGGGCCACTGCGGATATTCACTCAAACTTGCGAAGGAGCGATGTAGACTAGACTCCCAGACAAACCTTTTCAGCCTCAAGGTGATGAATTTCTACAACCCGCTTTCAGAAAAACTGATATCCTGCAGTTCGGTCGCGAGTTTTGAGAACGGTTTGAACCACATCTGGGGTAAGCTTTTTTCCTGAATTCTCCCCCAAATTTCTATGCAAGATTAGCTAGTTCACCATTTTTAGCGTTGTCTGGTAAGTAAGTAAATGCTAAAGTTCTGTTTTTTTGAATACACAATACTTCTTCAACTGACCTCTTACCGTAATGGTGAAGAGAAATTTATTTTTATTTTTCAGGTATCATACACAACGAGGTGTTTCCTAAATAAAACCCGGCTAATCACTTGGCGTTGCGATCATCGAGGATATCAAAATCACAATGAAAAACGCTTCGATGGTGGTGGTTGCTCCTCTGCAGCTTTCCACTGAAAGATATTCTGGACGCTCGATTGGCTCGTTAGCCACTTACCGTCCTGTGCAACTGAACAGATCCGAACATAATTTGTTATCGGCCTTGAAAACCTCACACGGTTTGTAATTTTGTAAAAAGTGGGGCTAAATCTTTTTTTGCAGGTGGTTGTTATTTTGCACACGTAATATTTTGTATTATGACGACGTTGCATTGAAATTTCGAAAAAATAAAATAATGTGTATAATATGCGCGCTTACTTACAGAATGTTACTTACTTATCTCTTTGTTAGACGACAGTGTCAATACCTTGTAGCCATATCTCTTTCTATCAGCGAAATAGTTCAGGAGAACCTCAGTGGAAAAAATCCTGTCCAGTGTTGTACAGCTTCGCCATAATTACTGGCAGTACATCATCCACTAGTTGCGGGAATTGGTTTTCAGATCTTGCTGCAATAACCTCTTCCAGAAGCGCATTCCACAAGTTAACAATTCTTGTTTAGAGCTTTAATCCTTGTGTTCCTTGCTTTTGAATCTTTATAGCATGGTCACGGGTTTTTGAACTCGACAGGAGTTGAAAAACCTCGCGCAGCTCGTCACCATTAGCTCCCAGTAATATGCGACGAGTTAGCAGCCCAACGCATATCCTCGTAGGATCCTTTACATTCTGCACAGGATTCAGCTCCAAAATCGTATCTAGGAATTCTGGTTGGAACGGTTCACCTCTCGAAACTAAATCCGCCCAGTTTACATCAGGAGCATTTAGGTCTCCAAGAACGATACAGTCACCAGTGATACCGTACCGTTAGATTTGATCACAACACAGGAACGTAAGCGCCAGGTAAGCGGTAAATGACCCCAAGTGATGCAGCTCCAGAGCTAGACTTCACTTTACACCAGAGGCTTTCGGCATTTCCAGCATCATTTTGAAACCTTTCCAATACTTCCACAATCAGGTGCTCTTTAAAGTATACGGCAACGCCACCGGCAGATCTCGAAGCTACTCTGTCACTTCTGAAAAGCGTATAGTGTGGTAGCGCGCACTCCATATCAGATATATCCATTGTTAACCACGATTCCGTAACAGCAATGATATCTGGCTGTCGCCGACAGGCAATTTCACTAACCTCATCAAGTTTATTGCGTAGACTTCTCGCATTGAAAAGCAATACTCGAAATCGCTTCACAGAATGATTAACTGGGGTTGAATTGACAGCGGCTTCCAACGAATGTGCGGCCTCCTCCTCACTACCCGAAAATCCACAATATGGAGATCAACCTCGCCAGCTTCCCTGCGTGCTCGCAATTCTTGGGTAGCTGTTTTCATTTTGATTCTATCTTCAGGAGATAGGTCGCGTAGTATCTTGAATGGCTCACCCTTAAGACGATGAGCGCGTCTTAGTACCATCTGGACTTGCTCATCTGAAGCTAAAACAATTTTCAGCGTCCGCGGTTTATCATCCTCCTTCTTCCGGCCAAGTCGGAATGCAGAAATGATGATAACTCCTTCCTCTCCTTGATCGTAGCGCACACGCCGAATACTGACCGGCAAGAGGTGAGGGTGTTGAACTCTCTCCATATAAGGAATTGATTTCAATCCTTGTACCCTTCTTTGCACTTTTTCCAACTGGTAACGTTCTCCATTAGTTTATGGATAGGTTGCTGTCAAACCATATTCCAAAACTGGTATATGGAAAGCTGCGTTGAATAAGTTCAGTAATAGAAGTTGAAAATCTTTGCCACCCATTGTGCAAATGGCTGGTGGTATGCCTGCTTTTTCAGGTTTAATACTGACAGTTGCTTGCTGACAGAATTTACTTATCTCATTCAGTCTTATACTCAAAGTATACGTGTACCAGGCGAAGGAATTTGGCTGGTTGTAGAAACTTTGTTTAACATGTATCAGATAGAGTTAAAGTATAGAAAATATTCTTCACAGATAGCATCTGGGATCTGATGATTTTTTGAGCTACGAATAAATTACAATATTTGATAATCCAATATACGTTGCTTGGTGAGTTCAATGATCTTAACTTAAAAAGCCTACTTAGTGATTTAGGCTTATCCTGACTTACGAAGTCATTGTTTTCATCGGCCAAGCAGGATTAGTTTCAGAAGCATGTCTAAACAGCGCCCTAGTGCTGTACGCTAATGTATGCAGCATAAGAAATAAGTTGTCTGACCTCTCCTTTCGTATGGCTAAGATACAACCAAGGGACAAGAAGGACATCGTTCGACTCAAAAGCGTACAGCGTCTCGCAAATCGCATGATTGAGGGTCAACGAGGGAAGCTTTACGCTGCACGCCTGATGTCCCTAGATCTTTTCTCACTTACGCGCCGTCGTTTGAGAGATGACTTGATTGATACATTACATATCTTGATTTTATTAAGTAGCATTATCTTAAACGACTTCTTCGCCTTAAGACCCTAGCTGGGCCACTGCGGATATTCACTCAAACTTGCGAAGGAGCGATGTAGACTAGACTCCCAGACAAACCTTTTCAGCCTCAAGGTGATGAATTTCTACAACCCGCTTTCAGAAAAACTGATATCCTGCAGTTCGGTCGCGAGTTTTGAGAACGGTTTGAACCACATCTGGGGTAAGCTTTTTTCCTGAATTCTCCCCCAAATTTCTATGCAAGATTAGCTAGTTCACCATTTTTAGCGTTGTCTGGTAAGTAAGTAAATGCTAAAGTTCTGTTTTTTTGAATACACAATACTTCTTCAACTGACCTCTTACCGTAATGGTGAAGAGAAATTTATTTTTATTTTTCAGGTATCATACACAACGAGGTGTTTCCTAAATAAAACCCGGCTAATCACTTGGCGTTGCGATCATCGAGGATATCAAAATCACAATGAAAAACGCTTCGATGGTGGTGGTTGCTCCTCTGCAGCTTTCCACTGAAAGATATTCTGGACGCTCGATTGGCTCGTTAGCCACTTACCGTCCTGTGCAACTGAACAGATCCGAACATAATTTGTTATCGGCCTTGAAAACCTCACACGGTTTGTAATTTTGTAAAAAGTGGGGCTAAATCTTTTTTTGCAGGTGGTTGTTATTTTGCACACGTAATATTTTGTATTATGACGACGTTGCATTGAAATTTCGAAAAAATAAAATAATGTGTATAATATGCGCGCTTACTTACAGAATGTTACTTACTTATCTCTTTGTTAGACGACAGTGTCAATACCTTGTAGCCATATCTCTTTCTATCAGCGAAATAGTTCAGGAGAACCTCAGTGGAAAAAATCCTGTCCAGTGTTGTACAGCTTCGCCATAATTACTGGCAGTACATCATCCACTAGTTGCGGGAATTGGTTTTCAGATCTTGCTGCAATAACCTCTTCCAGAAGCGCATTCCACAAGTTAACAATTCTTGTTTAGAGCTTTAATCCTTGTGTTCCTTGCTTTTGAATCTTTATAGCATGGTCACGGGTTTTTGAACTCGACAGGAGTTGAAAAACCTCGCGCAGCTCGTCACCATTAGCTCCCAGTAATATGCGACGAGTTAGCAGCCCAACGCATATCCTCGTAGGATCCTTTACATTCTGCACAGGATTCAGCTCCAAAATCGTATCTAGGAATTCTGGTTGGAACGGTTCACCTCTCGAAACTAAATCCGCCCAGTTTACATCAGGAGCATTTAGGTCTCCAAGAACGATACAGTCACCAGTGATACCGTACCGTTAGATTTGATCACAACACAGGAACGTAAGCGCCAGGTAAGCGGTAAATGACCCCAAGTGATGCAGCTCCAGAGCTAGACTTCACTTTACACCAGAGGCTTTCGGCATTTCCAGCATCATTTTGAAACCTTTCCAATACTTCCACAATCAGGTGCTCTTTAAAGTATACGGCAACGCCACCGGCAGATCTGGAAGCTACTCTGTCACTTCTGAAAAGCGTATAGTGGTAGCGCGCACTAAATATCAGATATATCCATTGTTAACCACGATTCCGTAACAGCAATGATATCTGGCTGTCGCCGACAGGCAATTTCACTAACCTCATCAAGTTTATTGCGTAGACTTCTCGCATTGAAAGCAATACTCGAAATCTCTTCACAGAATGATTAACTGGGGTTGAATTGACAGCGGCTTCCAACGAATGTGCGGCCTCCTCCTCACTACCCGAAAATCCACAATATGGAGATCAACCTCGCCAGCTTCCCTGCGTGCTCGCAATTCTTGGGTAGCTGTTTTCATTTTGATTCTATTTTCAGGAGATAAATCGCGTAGTATCTTGAATGGCTCACCCTTAAGACGATGAGCTCGTCTTAGTACCATCTGGACTTGCTCATCTGAAGCTAAAACAATTTTCAGCGTCCGCGGTTTATCATCCTCCTTCTTCCGGCCAAGTCGGAATGCAGAAATGATGATAACTCCTTCCTCTCCTTGATCGTAGCGCACACGCCGAATACTGACCGGCAAGAGGTGAGGGTGTTGAACTCTCTCCATATAAGGAATTGATTTCAATCCTTGTACCCTTCTTTGCACTTTTTCCAACTGGTAACGTTCTCCATTAGTTTATGGATAGGTTGCTGTCAAACCATATTCCAAAACTGGTATATGGAATAAAGAATGCCAAACATTTGTGGAGTAATCGCCGAAATCGACCGACTAATAGCCTACCATGCGCGGTTTGCAGCAGCAACTTTTCTGTTCGTATCCTCTTTGGATTTAAACGACCGAGTCACAATTGTACCCAGATCACGTTCAATATCAACCCACTTCAGTTGATGATCCCCGAAAAAAGTACACACCTTCTGGCGTGCTTGGCCCCAAAAGCATTACAACGCGTTTCTGTCGGTTTACAGAAAGCTGACATTTTACCTTCCAATCAAGCAATTTGTCCAATTCGTTCTGGAAACCTGTACTCTCAGCAGCAGAGCTTACTGTACCCCTCCTTCAAATCAATAGTCAATAGTGAATTGTGGAAATAAAAGCTACCAGCTTAATAGAATAACCACAGGATAGTTAATACATTGGGTCGGGGAAAATGTCCACAGTCCAGAGAAGAGAAAAGTAATTCATATTGAGTGGGAAGTAAACGCTGTGGAGAGAGAAAAAATGGTGCAGTATCACAGAGATCATAATAACAAAATTATGATTAAAAATTGTGCAATGCGTTATAGAAATGAATGTCAATGCGTTCTTTAAAAATAGTGGAAGATGTGGCAGAAACTACAGAATGGGGCAGTGCATTCCAAGCACGGGTAATCCGCCCAGTAATATCGCCCACGTGCAGTCTCTGACTGTGCGGCACTTTGCCTGGACCAGGCTTGTGCTTTCATACATACTTACATACATACATACATACATACATACATACATACATACATACATACGGGTAATCCGAATGGCGAAGAATTGTCTCCGGCAGTCCAGTCTACTGTGCCGATGCGCTAGCTTGAGAGGATGACCACGATTTCCAGAGGGCAGTGCCAATTCTAGCATTCGCCTACATGGGTGATTTTCATCCGTCAATATCCGATACGTAAGAATCAGATCGCCTCGGAGTTGACGGTAATCCGTTGGAAACAATCTCAGTGTTGTTAGACGTTCTTGGTAGCTGGCGAGGCCAAGCCCTTTGACAAGCTTGGTAAAACGTCTCTGTGGTCACGCTTCAACCATGGTTTCCAGACAGAAATAGCATATTCTAAGTGTGGCCTGACGTACGCCTGAAGAAGAAGCGGGAAGAGACGTGAATCGATGGTTCCGAATGCCCGCTTCAAGAGCTACGGTTGAAGCACTTTTACACTGAGCAGAACAGCCCAAGTCGTGTTGCACGATCACTCCGAGATCCTTTTCTTGCGTTGTGACGGAGAATCTTGCCACTTGGAATATACCTAGGGTCGCCAGGAAAGCGAACACGTAATGCGTGACATTTTTCAATGTTGAATGGTAAGCGATTGATCGTTGACCATTCATGCAATGAGTCTAGGTCGGATTGCAGTTTTGACGTATCGTCAGACGAATTGATGGAGCGCCAGATCTTGATATCATCCGCAAATAGGAGAAACGGTGATTTCACGTATCCTCCAATGTCATTGATAAACAACAAAAATAGACGCGGGCCAAGAACGGAAACCTGAGGTACTCCACACTGAATTGGGAACGGCTCTGAAAGGGTCTGTTTAACACGCACGCGAAGAGTTCTCGAACGCAGGAATACAGCTACCCAGGAAAGCAATACAGGTGGTAAACCGAATGACTGCAGCTTCTTCAGCAGTATTACATTGTCAACGCGGTCGAAGTCTTTGGAGAAATCTAAGTAAATAACATCTACTCCTTTACCTTCATCAGCAGATTTAGTCCAGTAATCCCGAGCCAAAAATAAGTTAGAGGTACATGTATCGCTGAAAATTCGTGTACTCGAATAAAGCCATTTTTCTTTCTTTCTCTTTCTTTCTTGTGTCCTCTACGAAATCCATGTTGTTCTGCAGCGATAATATTGAAGCCGTCCGCAAAAGCCATGATTTCGTCGGCAAGTATTGCTTCCATCACCTTGGACAGCACTGGGAGGAGAGTGACTGGGCGGTAATTGGCGGGATCACTGCGATTTCCACCCTTGAAGATAGGAGTGATGATACCTTTCTTCCAACCAGCAGGGACTTCAGAATTATCCATGAGTCAAGTAAATACGAAATCAAAAATCAGCGAGAAGACTTGCACGCTGACCTTGAATTCAAATCATCGGCAAAAAGTAGACAACTCAGATTTAATGAGTCGGGGAGGTCATTGACATATACTTTGAAAAGTAACGGTCCGAGAACAGATCCCTGCCGAACCCCGGAAGTCGGACGTGTAGCCTGCGATTCAACTCTGTTAACCTCGACTTGTGTATTTTCAATAAGGAAGTCTTTAATCCAGTTTAGAACAGGTTCCTTTACACCAAGAGCACGGAGCGTGAGCAATAGACGTTTAAATGGAACACGGTCAAAAGCCTTACTGAAGTCCATGAAGGCAGTGACTACTGGGTGGCCCAGATCAAGTTCTGCACACCAGTGCTCGCGAGCAGTGATGAGATTAGGGGCGCATGATCGTCTTTGCGCTAAACCATGCTGAGCTAATGTTAGCTGCCTGGTTGTAAAAAGAAAATCTATCTGTTTTTTCAGCAGTCGTTCCAAAGTCTTCCCAACTACCGAAGTGAGGGTAACCGGTCGGTAGTTAGCTGGGTCACTGGTTTCACCGCCCTTATACATTGATTTGACAATGCATTACTTCGAATCTTGAGGTAACCTACCACACCTCAGAGATAAACTAAAGATTCGGGCCAATGTTTTGTGTATGATACCCGACAATACCTTTAAAAGCATTTGATGTAATCCATCCGGACCAGGTGCTGGTATGCTATGGTATGAAAGCACAAGCCTGATCTAGGCAATGTGCCGCACAGTCAGAGACTGCACGTGGGCTAAGTTACTGTCAGGTTACGAAGGCCTAGACAGATATGAGGAAGAAAAAAGAACAGGAAATGTTAGTGAGACTCCAGTCTGTTTCAGCATGCAGTGCACTACTTGTGGCCTCTTAATTTAGCACGGTGGTAGCCGCACAGCACGAATGCACATCCAGGTGCTGAGTGTTCATCGAGTCATTCAAGTAAATACTGCACCATCTCTGGCGAGATCGAGATATCCGGCATTTTGGCGTTGCTCTCATGAAGCAGATGAATGGGAAACGTCTCCTCTGTGTAAACCGAATTGTACTGAGCGGCGAGAAGAACTGCTTTACGTTCATCTTCATGTTCAGTCGAACCTCCCATAGATCTCAAGCAAGGTGTGTGTGTGTGTGTGAAAGCACAAGCCTCATCAAGCACGGTACTCGTTGAGAAGCTTTAGTTTTACGTCTATTGTATGCAAACAAGCGTTTCGGCACCGAATTGGCTTCGTCCACCAAACGAGTTTTATAATTCTCCATTTTTCTCTTTTTAGGTAGCTGCACTTGTTGCGGATAACTTTCTAGGCTACATAGTTATCGGCGCATCCACTGGAAGAGAACTTCCGCCACAACCGCTTTCTTTTCTCCATGTATTTACTAGTAATGTTATGAAGCCACGGCGGCACTTTAGCGGGGGATATTTCCTAATTTTCAACCGATCTGATTTTACCCAGAATGTCCAAACAACAGGTATCAACATTCGTAGATGGAGGGAGTGACCAGTCAATCAAGTCTGCAGACGTAATTAGACTCTTTGTGTCTAATTTCCATTAGTTTCTCCGGGCATTGGTTCTTATTCTCGGTTGAAGACCTCTGTTCCAAACAAACCATAAAAATCAGTGATCGCTGCAATCAATAGGGGTCTCGATCGATAGATTCGTAAAATCGGAAAATCTGGGTGTGACCACCAAATCCAATATCGAAGGAACTTGTCCGATACATATCCTCGTAGGATCGTTTAAATTCTTCATCAAATTTAGCTTCCAACGAATGCGTGGCCTCCCCTCTACCCAAAAAGCCACTATATGGAGATCTACCTCGCCAGCTTCTCTGTGCTCGCAATTCGCGGGTGGCTGTTTTCATTTTAATTCTGTCCTCAGGAGACAGGTCACGTAGTATGTTGAATGGATCTCTCTTAAGACGATGAATGCATCTCAGTACCGCCTGGACTTCTTCATCCGAAGCTAAAACAGTTTTCAGTGTCCGCGGTTTATCCTCCTCATTTGACGGCCAAGTCGGAATGCTGAAATAATGGTAAACCCTTCCTCCCATTGATTATGAATTTTAGGAAAGTGTGCTCTTGCTGTTAACGTATCCCAGCCGTGCCCCCAGTTTTCTCATTAGCATTCACCATAATCATGCATCGCTTCCAAAGAATCAAAAATGGCTAAATTGAGACTCGAATTTCAACAGCATTTTCAGTAGTTAGCACTTGTTTCACTACATGAAGCTGAGCCTCTATTTTACTCAATCATTGTGCCAAGATTGCCCGGATCACTAGGTAAACCCTTCGATGTCACGTCTGCATAAGTTTTATTCATTCATAACTGTTGAACAATCGGTGTTGAAGGCGAGCAAACGACTAGTTCATGCACGTTCGATATATCATCGATACTAATACCATTTTGAAAACTGTTTGTAGTCGAGGAAGCGAATGGCACGCAAGCTTGCTCCACAGATAGGTGGTGTCTGTCCTCAGCTCAAGTTGAATCAATATCTTTGTCTCCTCCATCGAGCCATTTAGCGGTTGTAGTAAAGTACCTCCGTAACATTTGATGGTGAATGGCATACCTTACATACCGTCCGAATAATATCGCATGATGTCTTCTGAATCCACCAATATGTTTCTGGCTTCATTCCTCCACACCGAATATGCATCCATTTGAAACATTGTACAGCTTCTTCGTTATCCGTAAACGGTGTAGAGCATACTAGACAAGAGTTCCTCGAGCGAGCAGCAGGGCTGTATTATCTACAGTAGTAGGTGCTGTATTATCTACTTTTTCCGATTTTCTAGTCATAACCATGGTGAAATCCATTGATAATCAAATAAATACAATATCAAAGGATTTGTCAACGGTTTATTCGAGTTGATATCTGTCTAGGCCTGGGCAACCTGACAGTATCTTAGCCCACGTGCAGTATCTGATTGTGCGGCACTTTGCCTGGACCAGGCTTGTGCTTTCATACATACATACATATTCGAGTTGATCGAAATTGTAGCTATTTGAATATCTTAATTTGACGTAAAAATTTCAATATGACAATAATTGAGCTCAATTATTATATATGCTTTTGGACGTGCTAATTTCCGGTTGACAGTTGCCAGATATTTTAGCCTAGTGGTATACTACCAAACTTCCCCGGTATTATTCACAGTAACCCTACCGAGAATGCAATGCTCAACAATATCTCCATCAAAACAGAAATTTCATAGTCTACTTAGAGATATTGATACCACAAAATCCTATGGATAAGCCGGCATTCACCCCGTCATATTCAAACACCTAGTTAAAATCATTGCCAGCCCCCTTACTTGTGTTTACGAAAAGTCAATTTCTGCGGTTTAAATAACTGTCATAGTGTTGTTGAACCATTTTGCAAACGTTGACAAGCACAGACCTCATCATCATCATCAGTGACCGCATTACCCCGTAGCGTGTACCGAATGCTTAACTGCCATACAACCATGAAAAAGTTAAATCCTAAGAAATGAGAAGGTGTGGGATTTAAATCAGAAACAATCTGAAGAGTATGGCCAGCAGTAGCTTGTTTTCGATTACCCGCTCTGCGGTATGCAGCAGGTAAGGTGAGCCTGCTTATCGTGCGCCACGTTCGATGCACTATGGCGTTGGGTTTTGTAATTATAATCATGGTTGTGTGCGGTCGCCCATGCCTAGAACGGGAGAACAATGAGGGTTCTCGGCCAAGGCCTTTGGCACAGACATAGTAATTACCGACGAGTATACTTCACTTCTGTTCTGCTAAAGATTATGGAAAAGCTAGTAAATGCTAGCATAGGTATATGGTATAAAAGCACAAGCCTGATCCAGGTAAAGTGCCGCACAGTCAGAGCGGCACGTTGGCTACGATACTGTCAGGTTGCTCATGCCTAGACAGATACGATGGGTGAAATAGAAATGGTAGTGAGAGTCCAGCGTGTTTCAGCATGCAGCTCACTACCGTTGGCCAATCAATTTAACTTAATGTTAGCCGCACAGCACAGAAGTGCTGCACGATTGCACATCCGTGTTAGCATTGAAAGTCATGTTTATCATCGGGCATACGCCTGCACAGCATTGTTTGTCAAGTGTCGATCATATATAACCAATCTCATATTCATAACAGAGGATTCAGCAGAAGCTAGGTACATTAAGTTATCGGTCGATCGGATTTACTTCAACTTTTCTAATGTGTTCGACCGAATCAACGAAACTGCTGCATCGATTGGGAGCGTATTGAGTTTGAATTTCACTTTTAAAATGACTTCGCAGTTTTTGACAGGTCGTAAGTGGGCTCTACTAATCAACAGGACCTTTTCAAAGTAGAGGACAGTAAGGAATGGTGTACCACTAGTGTTGCTTACCGGCCCTCTTTTTTGGTTTGCGTGAATGATATAACGGAGCCTGCAATCACCTTGATGTTTTCGAACGATATAAAAATATGGCACCCAATCCTGTCATCAAGTGATCAAGAAATCCTACATGACGATATTGACGCCATCAGCAGATGGGCATTACTGAATTAACTTCTGCTTCATGCTGTAAAAATGAAACATTTGACAATAGGCAATGGTGAATCGTTCGATTATTACATACATGAAATGAAGATCCAAAGATGTACGGGACCCGTGATCTGGGTGCGATTGTGAGTTCCACTTTGAAAACCGCATCAAACATCGCTCATGTACGATCCATAGCCTTACGTTGTTGCAAAGACGAAATTTTACTGACTGGTCTATCCGAATGACGAAGCTACTCTTTAGCATATACGTTTGACTAATCCTTGTGTATGGTAACGTGGCGGCATTTTCCCGCACGGCAGCCGAAGAGAACCTCATCGAAAGTGTTCAGCGACTGACAACCAGATTTTGCATCAGACTGCACAAACTGTCATATCCCGAACGAGGTCTGAAAATAAATATCTTTTCGTAGTGACATGGTACTTCTCTATCGGATTATTCGGAACCAAGAGTATTATGATTGTATGCAGTGTCGTCGATTCTGGCTGAAAAAATAACCGAGTAGCCGGTCGATGCCGCGGTACATTAGGATAATAAGGCTCATCGGTGCTGTGCTCAGTGGAACCTATTCGTTTGCTTGGGTGTGGTCAAAAATATCCTTGTAAAACTTGGAGACACCAATATTGTTTATTACGTTTATCATGAAATTTTTGTCATATATTATTGGTTTGTATATGTTAAAACACAAAATTACAAGACAGCATGCAGTGAAACTACAAAAACAAGCTGCATTTATGTCGTATATTTCGCTTTCTCACTTTCTTTTTACGTATGTGCTTCTCTGCTTCCCCTACTTTATGTTGTTAGACACTGTGTCCTGCTCTAGATCTATGCCTCATGATGTTGATGATGAAACAAGCTAACTGGTCGCACAGAGAAGTAATCTTGTGTTACCATCGTCTTTAATAATACGTATATGCTTGCGACTGTTATTATTATTATTATTATTATTATATTGCACAATCTGATACAGAATTTGCGTTCCAAAAAAATGAGATTTACCAAAGCGTAAGAATTGGGTACAAAACGTTGTCATCGGCATCGTTGAACGTAGGCATGATACTACCCGGTTGCCTACACCGAAGTAGGGGAGATTTCGTTTAGGGGGTCCCACCCCGAGCCTTTACCCACAAGGCAGTGGAGCGAGATAGGTTCGCACCTATCGGTGGCCGGTGACCGACGAAGCGGTTCATACGCCCTTTTCTGGGAATTCCAGTTCGGAGCCCGATAACCCCGTTGATAGGTTGGTGACTTCAGTTTTTGCCTGTGCACCATACAATGTCCTTGGATAGGACAAGGGGCAGTGACTTTTGGAGCGGCGAGTCACATCCGCCGCGTCGTGGTGTCATCATTGCGACTATTGTTCTTGTGTCACATTCAAAATTGCATGTTCGTTTGCGCAATTGCCAAGAGTTCATCATTGTTTGTTTAACATTATTTACTATCTCAATCTATCAAAGTTATCTGGTAAACGTCATGTGTTTGTCTACTCGCATGACACAGATGTGCAGCCGTGTAGTGCTTTTGCTCTCTGCAACTATCACCGGGAAAATCGAGTTACCACCTGTTGTGAATTGAATGCGGAAACATACTGGAGTCTTACTGCCTATTTTCATTCTCATCTGTCTATACTTGGTCAACGTTGCAGTATCATAGCCCACGTGCAGTCTCTGATTGTGCGGCACTTTGCCTAGATCAGGCTTGTGCTTTCATACCATTTTAGCCCATGCGCGGTCTATGACTGTGCGACACTGCCTGATCATGACTGTGATTTCATACGTAGCCGCATAATATTGCACGACCAGCCTTGTTAGATTAGACAATAAACTTGTGATGGAATGTTTCATCATCGTTCATCATCAACGACAGCAATACACCGTTCACACGCGAATGAATTTCTCTTCACTTTTATTTTCTGACTTTATTTCATGACTACTCTGCCATGCAATCAAATCTTCACGGAAGATGTCCATCCGCTTTCTGTTTTGACACCTGTTTGCTTGCGTAGGATTGCTCGCATTGTTGGCAGCATCGCCTTACAAATATAGATGTCTGCAAGCGGGTGTTACGCCCAAGAGGTCACGAATTGAGATAATTGCCATACATTTGGTTGCACATTTGAGTTTGTATTTTGGATATTTGACCACATGATTTACATTATTAAATCATAAAAGTTCTCCTCCTTATAGAATCTTTCTCTGAATAAACTAGTTGCAATAAGCAAGTGATGATTCTTCTATTGATTCATCAACCGCTGATCTACTGCCATTTGCTTTATTGATTTACCTATTAGAATTATCTAAATTTAATGAGCTTACAAGTTTTCCAGTTTTGCACATTATAACATCGATCCCCTTAGTCAGTTATTTCGTATATGCGTTTACAGCTTTCCATGCCATGCCGGTTGCAACTTCCATTTCGAAACCCAGAAATGACAGTTCGCATTTCAAGGTCCCCAAAGTCGAACGCGGTCGCTCCACCAGTTCGAACATTGAACTTAATTTACGAAAATCCGCGAGTGATCAAAATCTAAAGACGTCGAATTCTGTTAAACAAACGCATGGATCTACTGATAGCTCCAGTGATCGGTCCTTTAAAAAGGCAACAGCGCTTGCCCATAAACATCACGGAAGTGCTGCCAGCTTGCAATCAGTCATCACAGGTCGAAACGCAAACACGAGACAAGATACGAAATTTCAGTTGCACACGATCAACGGATCTAAATCAAAATCTAATGCTCAGCGCATTTCTGTTAACAGTGACCTGCTTTCCAGAGTGGAAAAGGAAAAGAAGCAATATGAGGCTCGGATATCCGAACTGACACAAGTGACTGAATCGCGTAAAATGGAAATAGAAAAGTTGACGTTCGAACTCCGCCGTTTGAAACAGGAAGCATCCAAGTCAGCTACTACGATTGATGAACTGAAACAAGAAAATGCCAGTCTGAATTCCAGACTGGGTCTAACTGAAACGGATACCAAACATAAAAAACCCGAGACAGTCGTTCATAAGTCTCCGATCATCACACAGTCTCCTCCGGATTCTCTCGGCACGACCACCCGCATGACGCCAGCGGGTGCGGTCAGAACCTCTAGCTCGTTGTCTGTGGATTGGAACGAACCCACCGTATCAATTGACTGGGAAAATTTCGATTGCCAAACTAATTGTTTGCTTGATCTTCCAACGGAGGTTGTCGGTGTTCAACAACCTTTACCGTCTCTCGCAGTCGCTACACTCCAAGGTCGATTACTTAAAATGGAGGAAGTTAATTACACTACAAACGAGGAGTTGCAAGCCACCTTACAAGAATTGAGCGAACTACAAAGAAGTGTGGATGAAGCACAGGAAGAAGCACACAACCTAGCGTTTGAACGAAGCATTTTATTGGAGGCATTGTCAACACAGACCACTAAACTTGAACATTGTCGATTCCAAATTGAGCAATTGAAACACCTGCTTCTAACTGATCGACGGGCTCAGACAGCAGGATCACGCGAAAATCACTTTTGCGAACTCTATGCTTCAATTGAACACGAGAAACAGGTGCTTCTCAGCCAAAATAACGACTTGGCCCAAAGCAGTGATAGCTTAGCCAACGAATGTCGGATGCTCACTGAAAAAGCTTCACAGCTGCAGGACAATTTCGATAGTTTACAGGCAGAATACACAGCCTTAAAATCTGCCTATCAGAGCATGTCGCTTGAACTGAACTCAATAAAAACCACGTCGGATGACAAAAGTCTCAAAGAGGTGGCCTCTTCCAACCCCTGTTTGCCTGTTGTTTCGAAATCCTCTGGTGAAATCCCATCAAAATCGGGTAGTTGTCATCTCTGTGGTTCTGATACCATATCTCGAATGCAAACTGAGTTGCTAGATGCGAGACGAGAGCGTAATGAGTTGCGTGAGCAATATGAGATTTTGTGCTCTGAGCGTGAACGTGAGACTACGGAGTGGCGATTGTATGAACGGGATCTGTTGAAAACGGTTCAAGTCGCTGATCGTATAAGATGTGAATCGGAAGCGGAAACACAACGTTTGGTCAAAGAAAATGAATTACTGAAAAGTCAAGTGAGTATGTTATTCTTTAGTTGTCTAAGTTTTCACGTGATATTTTGTTACTGTTCCGTTGCAATCACATAATACAGAACGAAGAAATGATCTCAAGCATAGCATTCGATTAGATAGGGATGCGTGGTGGCTGAAAAAGTTGAAAAAATGGAAGTAACCAGCAATTCGAGTAACGTTCGAAAGCTGTTTCAGGTAATTCGATCTACGGGTTCTAAAACAATTGGAGTCAGCGAGACAATCACGAATAACGATGGCACCTTAATCACTAACAAAAGCGCCTTTTGTCTCGTTTTGCGGAGCATTTTCATGACCAATTTAGCTGGCCAGCAGCCGTTTCGCCCATTGTCTTCTATTTCACGTTGTGAACCCTGGTCGGTTGATTTAACGCCTCTGGGCGAAACCGAAATCAAACTCGGTTTTGAGTCAATGAAAAGATTCAAGGCAGCTGGTCCTGATGGACTGGCCCCGGTTCTGTTCAATGCGGTAGCGATATTCTATTAAACATTAGTTGACCTTTTCGTCAGAAATTGAACATGGAAACTATTCCCCAGTGTTATGAAGAATTTCATAATCATGCCTATTTTCACAAAAGGTGTGTGTACTTCGTGCTCCAATCACAGGGAAATAAACCTTACGCCCGTCATTGCCTGGTATCTTGCTTCAGTATGTATTCGGCGCCTTACATTGCACAGATGCTCCTAGATTCGTGAAGAGAAAGCAGGATTTCGTCCAGGTAGAGGATGTGTCGATCACATATTCACTCTTCGACAAGCCCTTGATCATCGCCATGCAGCCCACTGTAGCGATCTTACTTGATTTCAAGAGTTCTCTTGATTCAGTGGATACTTTATTAATAAAAGCTGTCCCAAAAAGTACGTGATCATATTTCAAGCGCTTTATTCCTATAGTTTCATGCGCATTAACGGTGTACAATAGCCTGTCAGCCAACTTTCCTACGGTTAGTGGTGTCCGAGAAAGGTGTCCGATTTCTCCATTTTCGTTCACTTTTTTTAATTGATGCTATATGATGATGCTATGTATGTAATGCAGGCGTACGGACACCGGGTATTCAGATAGGTGCGACAAGAAACTTCTTGATCTAAATTATGCCGACGACGTGGTTCTACTCTTTGATTCCTATGCGGATGCTCAGTCTACTTTAGACCGACTATGTAGCATCATACCATCCTTTGGTATGAACTTTGCACCCTACAAGTGCGAAATTCTATTACAAAATATTGATACAATCGAAACAGCGCTAAGCCTCAATGATGAGGAACTTACGACTTTATTCTGTGTGGATAGGTGCATTACTAGCAACGCTTGTTTAAATAAAGAGATTTCAACCCGCATTTACAGAGCTACGGTAGCTTTTCGTAACTTGGGTCATCTGTGGCGTCAAATAGGTTTGTCCCTAAATCACACGGGTAGAGTCTATAAAGCTATAGTAAGCGCGGTTTTACCGTACGGATGTGAAGCATAGAATCTGAGAAAGGAGAAATAAATCGTCTGCATGTATTCGACAATCGCTGTCTCCACACAATTGCTGGAGTTACTTGGCACCATCAACATAGAATCTTCGGTGGCGAGGTACATGCCGAAAAACAAGTTAACGTGCATGGACTTCGCTGGCTGGCCACGTATTACGAATGAGAAATCATCGTTATCCAAAAGTGGTTTTGTTTGCCACTGCTAACTCGGAATCGCGTCGTTGTAAGGGTGAACAGCAGCTCACTTGGCTCAAGCAGATGAGTGCGATTACTGTTAAACTAGCTGTGGTTGGTGTAACTCGTCTTACAGACTGGGGTCCAAAAGATGAGAATTCGCAGTGGCTTCTTGTGGCCCAAAATGGTGTTCAGTGCCGGTCTTGTTGTAGACATCTAGGAGCGTTTGATTAATCTTGTCTGTTGTCTAGTCAAGTGGCAATGGAAGCTTGTTATGATGCGTGATAGTGAAAGCCGCAAAGCAGCTGTCATGATGATGTCGCTCTACTCGTTCACAACCCTTTTCTTGAATACATGTTTGATTCGAGGTGGAAAAACCTCATCCCAGTGTGTCGGTGCCTAATCTTCTATATGTTCAATAACTTTTAGGTCCCACCGTTCTCCATATCTTTCAGAATATTTTACTTTGTCATGGTTGTATGGCAATTAAAGCACTTGTTACTTGCTACCGGTGTAATGCTGGCGATGATGTTGTTGCTGATGATACTATCAATAACCCTGTATCTATTTTCTACCGATGCCCTGTTATTTTATGCTAAGTTTTCCTGCGAAATTCAAGTTCCTTTTCCAATGTACCTCATTTGTAAAACGAATGTTGACACGTTCAATTTAGCTCAAAATCAGCTGCTGTTGTTGGTTGCGGAAAGCTAATAACTCCTGACTTAACCGGTTATCGTGTGCGATTCGGATGCGATTGTTATTCAAAAATAAACAATGTCAGAAGTGCACATTCGCAGTTGTTTTCCATCGTAAAAGGCCAATTAAACATTAAACAAGTAGGCATAAATTGATTATGACGATTTTGTCGACGATGTTTCGAGAGTTGAGTCCCCGCGCACGCAACGTAACTGCATCAGAAGTTATCTATGCCTCATAAATCTCTTTTGGCGAATCGGCCCGACGTTAGAGGATGATTTCTATCGAATGTGCTGCGACGGTTGTTTCCTTTGACGTACTAGCACTAAATAATAGAATAATGTAGGAATTATTAAGGCAGCGAATGGATTGTTTTAATCGATCTAGATCTAACCTTCTCTATCTTCCCCGGGGAATTCAACCAACTATCAACGATTTAGAATGAATTGCTTCACTCGAACATCAGTCGGTTGAGACAGTTCAGAGTGTTCATCCTGGAACCAATCCACATCCTTTCTATCAAGTTTAACTAAATAAAAGCTGATAAGACCGTCTCATTTCATTGCCAATTGACATGTCTGGTTTATGTTGGTTTTATTGCCTCGAGTTTGCGATTGTTTACTTACAGGTCGAAACTCTGCGCCACGAAGTGAACGCTTACTCTAGTGACCTTGCTTTGACAAAAGAGAAGCTTGCTAATCTCTCGAAGCTGGACTTTCAAAGCAAAATTCCCAACCCCGAGCCTACGCCATATTCCGACGAAAAGCCACGCAGCACAGATGCCTCTTCTACAGGCCCGCCTTCATCGAACTTGGAGGACTCACGGTCTACGACAATTCAACCTCGGCTCTGTTCCAATGATTTCGTGACTTCTTATCCATCTCACCGCCCTGCTACAAACTTGCATGCACCCTATCCGTCCTCCCCGAGTGTTCCACTTCGAGCTAGCTGTATGACTAATGGACCAACAGTACGCAGTCTCATTCAGAGCATCGAGAACAAGGTGAGTCAATAACAAATACACACGCACGCTTTTCACTTCTAGCTTCTCTCATTCCGACACAATATCACCTACATACGTAGTCGCTTCTCAACACTTAATAAGCGATTAAATGTGATGAATAGCTCTTGAAAAAGGAATCGAATAATTCCTACATTTCGTGACAATGCGTCTTGCAGTTTCTCTGCTCCTAATTTCTATCGAGAGGACCTTCAAATTTACCCACGTGCTCCGGCGCACTCCAATTTGGACTAACTAAGCAAAATGGTATACATACTGATTGAACGCCGTGCCTCTTTCCGATTCCCTCCCATCACCAATCGAAGTAGGAAGTATGTCCCAACGATACGGTCTCTAAACCGCATCTCTATTCTTTTTCTTGAAGATGGCATGCCATGTTAAATAGCTTGAACGATATATTCTACTTCTTTATTACAATGATGGCGAGTGCTAAGAGCTGGTGAAATAAGTTTTTCTGGTTGTGTTCAGCATATACCCTTAGGCTCTCTCACACTTTGTAAATATAATTGTTTTCATAGCAGCACTGCCTATCAGCTCTACTCGTTATCGTTGATGATGAAGAAACTTTTGAATGTTTTCAACAATTTATTTATGCCACACGATGACGACTGGTCTAACTCTCAACGTGACTGTCATTCGACTATCAAAATCGTACTTCGTGAATCAGATTTTCTCTGTATTGTTTAACACCACTTGTTCATTTGACGTTTAAACAAAATTCTAGCAGTGTATTGTTCTCAACGTGATACCCTCGATGGATTTCTAATTAACACAAATTCCACTCCGACTATTATCGGGCGTCGTTCAGGCACCTCATCACACATTGTGCTTATCGCATTGAACTTGCTAGGCCAGGCTTGAATCACCCTGGAACAACGAATACGGGGCACTTTTGTATCATTTACGTTTCGATCTCACGCGATCACGCTCTGCGTGCTTTGAGCATTACTCGTACAACGTTCAACTTATCAATGCACATATAAGCGTGTTTTCAAATTGGGCGCCCGAGCAGTCACAATGTCTCGGGCGTTTGGGCGTGTTACTTTTTCGGTTACTAACTTTTTCATAGTTTGCCTTCTTTCTCCTTTAACATTACATGATTAATCGGATTGTTGTTTTGTTAGTTATGTTGGTGATTATACTTGTCATGAAGAGAAAAGAGTACAGAACCTCTGTGCCGTTTCTCGCCACCAACAACCACTTGATCTCTCTAAAGGCCATTTCATTTTCACCAAAACTCGGTTAAACCATGCCTCAGAATTAAGTCTCCTTGGTAGAGCTGTTACATGGTCCGTTTGTGAGAATAATCAGTCATCCTGGGCGGAAAATGCATTTGACTGCACTGTTTTTGTTCTGATTAGTACCATCTCTGGACGCCACAGCTTTGACCTGAATCTGATCGTTTACTGCAGAGATAATATAGCTGTGCGGGTTTTACGCTTAATTCATTTGCTCAACCACCCATCACACTTAAGTACGGACATTATTACTTCAGCACAGACGTAGCTAACCAATCTTTTGTAAGACAATTTTGAATCGTTTGTGACTGATGGATTATGGTGAATTGCCACGAGAGGGCTGAGTTTACTTTGTCCCTACCAAAGCCTGTTTGGATGCGTTACTAGCGTTACTGCAGCAATGTTTGCTAAATTTCCCCCGTTATATCTAGATATGCTCATTATTTTAACACTACACAAATGTGGAGATGCATCTGTGTGCGTTGTATTTTACTTCTCGAGCAGCATCTTACAGTTCGTGATCACCCCATATATCATATTCATACGTTTCTCATTAAGACCTTGTCATTTTCTCCCCACCAGTCATCCATTGTGTTTTATTCATTCTCCTTCTTTCGATGTAAGTTGTGTCCGATCCTTTATTTTCATTCACGCCACTGGAACGCATCGCACCGCTAACATCTAATCACTCTGACCAACCGGCCACTAGTCTAGCTAATTGGCTGTTGTGCTTTGTTGAGCGGAATATTGTCTACTTTGCGGATATTAATTGATGTCATAACCAACCCAATTGTCGTTATTACCCTCGTCATTACCATACTTAGGTCTGGCTCAAGTGTTTCCCGTCAAATTGATCTATTGGGGGAATTTTCGGGCGTTCATGCAACGGTTGTTGTTTGTCGTCAAATTGATCTCATTCAATTAACCCCGATGTTAAGCTCGTTCCGAATGCCTTGCCAGATGCCTTGACGTTCCTAATTTAATCGTCCCAGTATCTGCCTTCGTTGATTCAGTGCGGTGTTGCGTATTGATTGCACGGATGTGCAATCGTACAGTACTTCTGTGCTGTACGGCTAACATCGTGCTAAATTGATTGGCCATCGGTGGTGAGCGGTATGCTGAAACAGGCTGGAGTCTAACTACCATTTCCCGTTCTTTTTACTTCCTCATATCTGTCTAGGCCTGGGCAACATGACAGTATTTTAGCCTACGTGCAGTCTGTGACTGTGCGGCACTTTGCTTGGATCAGGCTTGTGCTTTCATACCATACCATATAGAGCTAGTCTCATCGTGTAAACTTTCGTTATACTAGCCCAGTCCAATTTACACTCAATGCTTTTATCGGTCATGCCTATTCGATCGCAATGCGGCACACGAAATTCACCCAGACAAAGAACACGTTAAAACTCGTTTCGCACATGATCTCGCGCCTGCCTTTGTTTCAGTGTATCAAATTGTTTTCCGTCCATTGGCAGACACATTTTTCCATTATCACTGAGGCTTACTCAGGTTGTTTTTGTTGTTGTCGCGTTTGCTATCCGAAGCATTGTTTTTTTCGCTGTTGGCGTTTACAAATAATCGAAGTGTACTGGCTTCAGTGTATCTTCCAATCATCAGAAGGTATGCGTTCTATGATAGGAAAGAAGTTACGTTGTAATCATGTTTCACATTGTCGCCATTCAGACAGTTTGCGATTCTGGCTGCTGCATAGCGTGGACATTAATCATCTGCAGCGCGATACAAAATGTGTAGCCGTTAATATTGCTATTTGAAACTCGTATGTCCACCACTCAATCATCTGAAGATCTTATATTTTGACCGCATGTTGCACGGTTTTAACAGTCATTTCCAATGTTCTTGTACAAGACGCCGTTCTGCTCAGTACATTTCTAATTGATCGGAGAAGCTCATCACCATGATCGTGGACACCGTTAGACCTGTGTGAAGTAGCGAGTGCTTAACTGCCATGCAACCATGGTATGAAAGGTATGAAAGCACAAGCCTGAACTAGGCAAAGTGCCGCACAGTCAGAGACTGCAACCGTGGCATGTCGAAATCCTAAAATGTTGGGGAAAGATGTGATATAAAAGCTCTAAAAGGACAGACACACAGGGATGAGGTTCCTATACCTCGAATCTATCATGCATTCATTCAACTGTTGTGAACGAGTAGAGCGGCATCTGCATTAAAAGTTCCTTGCGGCTTTCACTGTCACACTTCATAACAAGCTTTCCTCGCCACTTCACTTGAGATTATACAACATTAATCAAACACCCCAAGAAGATGTCTACAACAATACTGCAATTCAACATGGTTTTGAGCCGTGTTACTGAGGGTGAGAAGCCAGTGGAAATTCTGATCTCTCACCCCAACCCAGAAGACAGTTTAAAAGCCAAAGCCTTCATTTGTTTGAGTCAATTCAGAGTCTGGCACCCTTACAAGGACGCCACTGTGAATTAGGAGTGGCAAACCAAACCATGTTAGCGAAACGGTGATTTCCCAGTCGTAATACAGGCACGGATGTGCAATCGTGCAGTATTTCTATGCTATGTGGCTAACATCGTGCTAAATTGATTGGCCACCGGTAGTGAGCTGCATGCTGAAACACGCTGGAGTCTCACTACCATTTCTATCTCTCTATTTTCTTTCTATTTCTTTTGTCATATCTGTCTAGGCATGGGCAACCTGTCAGTATCTCAGCCCACGTGCAGTCTCTGACTGTGCCGCAATTTGCCTGGATCAGGCTTGTGCTTTCACAGTCGTAATACGTGGCCTAACCAGCGAAGTCTATACGAGAAGGTCATCGCTGCTAGTTAGTTCAATCGTTCTGCGCATATTTCAGCAACGACTGTAATAGTCAGAAACTTGGTTCATTGAAAATCAAGAGTCAAATTTACGACGCAAGTGTCCACATTTAATAAAACTTCTACGTTTTACAAAAATGTCAGCAAAGGCTCTCACAATAGCAAGAGCAATTTTATCTGTGACGCGATATCTTTAATTGGGACTCCCGTTATGCTCTCGTCACATTTCCGCTAATATCGGTTTTCTTAGTCGATCCTAATGTCCGGTCCCTCTTGTCGTGACCTTACACCGTTTTTTACACGATTGGAGCAACATGATCCATCACTCCAGCAGGTTCTCGTAATAACTTTTCACGAAACCCAGAGAATCACAGAAATAGTTTCACTTTTCCGACTTCAACAAAATTAATTCGTTCAACAACTTCTGATCGATCAACTGATGCCCCCAAATTCCATTTATTTTCCCTTGTCTTGAATGTGGTTTATTCATGTGCGCTGCCTTCTTCCGACTTCGATTGCTACTTTCACCATATTCCGCTTTCAATACACAGCGAGACTTTATGTCATTATTTTACCGCTTGCTATTCAAAGCACAAGCCGAATTGCAGCTTTGTTTTTCAGCTGATCGTCAGATTTTCGAACGGTTCCACTGGGATCAGTGATTTTACGTGCTAGCTAGCTAGATCTGTCCATGCTTGATTGGTTACTAATTCCCCTGTATCACCCAACATTTTCCAATTTGCTCATCTCTTCGCTTTTACCACCTTATTTTTCTCTAGGTCAAAGCTGTTCAGCATCAGAAACGTGGCTTAGCATCCAGCAAACCAACTTCTCAAACGTCCAAATCTTCCGCCACATCCTCGCTGTGTTACTTCTCTCGTTCCACCAATCCGATCAATAACAGCATAGAACGCGTTCGACTTACCGGTGCCGCTTTGAAAGTGAACAGTCCCGGGAAACCGGTTCCTTCACTTCGAGCCACGCATCCATTCGCTTGTGGTTCTATGCAATCGAGCACCGATTTTGCTAAGGAAAATGGCTCTGCACCCGGAGGACCGACCACTTGTCCGCCGACTATCGAGGCCAATCGACGAGTCCCGAATTCCGGCGATCCCTCCTCGCTCAACACCAACTCCATGGTAGATCCATTCTATTCTCGAACTCACAGACAGGACGTGACGGCAAGCAAGTGAGTCTAGTGTGTGGGGTTTTTCAAAACCGTTCATTCGCAGGCTTCACCATCTCTATGTCAACACGAATAGGCTCGATTTCGTTCACGCATGTTGATCCAGCCCTCGTATTCACCTGGTTGTATCAACCATGTGCCTCGCGTTTGTCGACACATACCGAAAACATAAATTGATTGACTCGCACAGTTCTGAGTGCACACAATTCACTCGGGCTTGCTTTAATTTAACTTACTTTTTCACATTTTGCGGCCCTTATTTCGCCGTCACTCTGATTTTACCTCACTTATCACTCATCGGATGGCACACAATATTCTATTATTGCCAGCGGGCGGAAACCATATGGTTAATCCGTAACTCTGGTGTGAATTTAGGGCTGTTCACGTGATTACACGATGCTATACCATTATTCTCTCAAGTGTGTTAGTGATCAGGAATCAGGTTTAGGCGCACCGCGGTTACGTAGCAAGCTCCATCACATCGTTATTCACGCATAATGAAATGTCAGTCACCAATGATACATCATATCGTTGGCTGGCCAATTTTTGAGCAACACCTCGTTTAGATTTCATATGTTTCATTAATATGAAATACTTGTATCGGACGTGTATTATGAACGACGTGACATTACAAAAATAATGACCTTGACGAAGGTCGTGACCTTCCGGCGAAGTCCACGTAACGCCGTATTGCATTGTTCGAACTATCTCTCTCTCTCAAAACGAGTTATTGTTCGCTCTCGTTTGTCAACAGCTGGACAGGGCAGTTTGATGTAACCGAGACAATCGCGTTGGTTAGGGAAGTTGATGGACAAACACCCTTCTACCTAGTTTCAGCTGTGTTTGTGGCATTAAAAATTAAGTTTTATTGGTGCTGTCGTTGGTGTAACGTTGTTGCTCGAGAGATTTAAGATTCTGTTTCACGCGGTCGCATGGGATGAACTTGCACAGCAAACTCACTTAAATACTATTTTCATGAGTTGTATGGCCATCGGTTTTAGATTATCAGATGCGTATTATTATTATTATTTCCAATTTCCTATCCTGTTTATCGATTAGAACAGTATTCAAGGTAACCTTGATTGACTAATTTGCATACACGAATCCCGCAATTGCATGTTTGCGCAGCGTGCGTCACTGAAAAAAAAACTATCTCAGGGTGTTTCAAGTAAAAATGTAGGCTTTTCATCCCAGTAAATTATTCAAAATGTTTTGTGCTTTGGGTATTGTTTCCAACCACAACGATCGTCAACTAACCAGTCTTATTTACATACATATTCAACATCTCAATGAAGTCTCAAAACTTGAACGCATTCACATTTATCTAAATCGCGGAACACATGTTCCGATCTGAATAAGTGTGGACGCATTTTTACCGCCATCGGTAGTGTAATTTATGCCTAGATCTACTGGGAATGGTGCACTTGACAAACGAAGAAGACGCAGACATGCCAACTTGATGGGTGCGTTAAATCGACTTTGCGATTCCGTGAACCTTTGTGTGTTTTACATTAGTTTCTTCATGCTGGTTTACGCAAACACTTGAAAAATTGGCCACATCATAGACGCTGAAGGACACGTGATTCAAAGCCTTAAATTTTTTTTGAGTGCTCAATTATGTTGAGATCGACATTTGTGGGTCTTCAATTATTAATACAATCTGCTTCACTAGAGCCTGTTCATTCACTGGTTAAAACCTTTTCCTTTGTTACCTAGTTAGTCGTGGCTGTGCAGTACTTTTGTGCAGTGCGACTGACACCGTGCTAAATTGATTGGCCATCGGTAATGAGCTGCATGCTGAATCACGCTAGAGTCTCACTAACATTTCTATTTTCTTTACCATATCTGTCTAGGCCTTGGTAACCTGATAGTATCTTCGCCCATGCGCAGTCAATGACTGTCAGGCACTTCGCCTAAATCAGGCTTGTGTTTTCATACATGCATACATCTATACTAGACAGGAAACACCGTGTTAACTTGATTTACCCCGCGTATAGAGCTGCTTGCGGAAACACAATAATGTCTCGATGCCGTTTTCCACTTTTATTTCTCTAAGCCTGTGCAACCCATGCTCAGTCTTTGAAGGTCAATTTGCCTGGATTCAGGCTTGCATAAATGCGTACAACATTTAAATTCCATCGCGCCGATCTTCAGAGTTGAGTCATCATCATCATCATCATCATCATCATGAAACGCAGGTCTGGAGCAGGTCAACATGAATCATGAAAAGCAGATGATGAAAAGCAGATGAGTAGACGCGTAAAAATAGAAAGCGGGCAAGTTGGGTGCGGTTAACAGGACCGGTTTACCTTCGATTCGTTCGCTTTACTGTTTGCCCATTTTAAGCACACAACCTAGACACTTAGTATATATAGACACATGATATATTTGTGTAGCTCTAGAAAGTGCAAATATAAAAGTGCATGAACCCGGCACCCACACAGCAGCAATGGCCTCGCGTGGTGCATTATCGTGCACGTCATTACTAACGTAGCTAACATTTAAATCAACAACTCGCGTGATCAAGAAGTCGAACTTTGATCCACGGTAACGGATTTTGCATTGATTCACGTGATCGTGAAGGATTTTTCAATGTAGCGTGTTCGTCTCTTGTGGACACTTTCAATTATCCCATGAATCTCAAAGAGTTTTGAACGGTTTTGATCTGCTATCGTGGAGCCTGGACATGGAGCGTGCTCGAGCCGATTATTTCTCATATCTGTCTAGGCCTGGGCAACCTGACAGTATTATTTCGCCCACGTGCAGTCTGTGACTGTACGGCATTTTGCCTTGATCAGGCTTGTGCTTTCATACCTCATACCATCCAGTGTGTCGTAAATGAGCGAGCAGACATGAGCATTTTGATAAATGTCGTTGTAACACAATTCACCATTTTCAAACCGAGGCTGCCACCTAAACGAATAAGTGCGGAAATGTGAGCAACCCAATGTCCATTCGATTGTTGCATTCCGACCGGCAATTTAGCGCATCGTTATATGTGTACCAGTGAATGCGAGCGATTTGGCTTTGGCATAGTGCTCGCAGTCTATGTCGTGAAATTTTCAATGAGGCCAACAATCGGCACTTGTCACACTGTCTGCCGATCTAGGTCAAAGACGACATGTCGTGGCAACATGAGTTGATGAATCACATGCTAGATTCTGAATCTCGGCTTGTCAGCTGTGTGGCTGTCTTTTTACGATGTACAACACGATGTGTCACATTCCATTTGATTGCTATCGGATCATCAGTTGAAGGCCTATTTGCTAGCATTGAAAACACACGCATTCTTGTCGCTTCTTGATGCAAACGCACGCGTTTTCTGTAACCTTCAAATGCTAATCTAACTGTTTTAAACCACGCTAGCCTCCGTTGTATTTTTTACGGGCTCAACATTCTTTACAGCCATTGATTGCTACACTCGGTATTGATGATAAAAACCAAGCGAAACTATCTTTGCATCTAGCGTTTTTCATCATGGCAGATCGAATTGTCTTCCATCCTGACACGCATCACTTGATAGCACCGTTTTTGCAAACGTGATGTGTCACGTGAGAGTAGATGACAATCTAAGTTCACTAAATTGTGTTATTTCAGCGAACTCAGCGGGATTCATCTCATATGAGACGACAGCATTGAAATCGCGTGATCTTCGGGAGTCAGATTATGTTTGCCCTCTGTTGTTTTTACAAAGATTTTATGGCAGATCGATTTGAATAAATAAACTGCGAACTGATGAATAGAAAAAGCTCCTTTCCACCCGTTTTCTATCGAACTCACTGCGAAATCTAATTCCTATTATGCTGTTTAATTACACTGATTTTGATTGTGATGTGAACAGTTGATATTTTCGTTGAACGAATGTTGGTGCCTTCGTCAAACAGTTGTCGAAAACTTGCCAAAACGCTACCTACTCAAGCAAACATTTTCTAAAATCATTGGCAATCCGGTCATATTAACACTTGTTCTACGTGTAGGGTACGATTTGTGATGTAGTCATCATTCTGATGACCTAGGATATCTTGCATGACGCTCCTTTTCGTCGCATTATTCTCTTGAAAAATTCTGACAATCTTCATTCGATGAAGTTACTTACAGTATGATGGTATGAAAGCACAAGCCTGATCCAGGCAAAGTGCCGCACAGTCGGAGACTGTATGTGGACTAAGATGCTGTCAGGTTGCCCAGACCTAGAGAGATATGAGGAAGAAAAAAATCAAGAAACGGTAGTGAGACTCCAGCCTGTTTCAGCATGCAGCTCACTACCGTTGGCCAATCAATTTAGCACGATGTTAGCCGCACAGCACAGAAATGCTGCATGATTGCACATCCGTGCACTTACAGTATTTGATACCGATTAAGAAAGGTTTCTGATTCTGAAACAAAAAGCGGGATTAATCTACCGTTTACTTGGGATTTCCGATATCTATTTATCTATATTTGAAATTGTAGCAAAGCAAGCTTAACCACATGGAGTGTATGTCTCAGTGGTATCACTCATCTTTTGTCATGTGCAAATTATCAAGCACGTTTTGTCGCCAATCGCCTTTTGAAATGTCCACCTAAGTCAGCTTAGACATACACTATCAACAGTTTTTAGCGTCCTCAGAATCATACTGTTGCAGTCTTGTATTTGGCTGTTGTTTTCAACTTTCAGTACGACAGAATCTAACAAACCGAAAGAAGAGACGTTCTCCCCATGTCGACGCGCGCTCTCCCTCCATGGGACTGATCATAAAAAGACCGCTAACAACTCAAACGCCCTTTCCAATGTTTCCAAACACCCATCCCTCGAACGTCCACCTTCACCTATACATCGATTAGAGGTCACGTCTAATGGTGTTCGCTATACTCCCGAGTTGAACTCATCCCAATGCACACCACACAATTCCGAGTCTTCCACGACGGTCGCCGAAGATGTTCCACCCACTGAACTCGAGACGAACGCATCCTCCGATGGCACGTCATTCTCGACAGTGATGCCTTTGTTTTGGCTGGATCCGTTACAAGAATTGGCTCGAAGAACTCAAGCAGGTTCGAAACGGAACGCATTGTTGCTTTGGTGCAAGTCGCGCGTAGCTGGCTATCGTGGAGTCGAGGTGAATAATTTCTCGAGCTCATGGAAAAATGGACTCGCTTTGTGTGCGCTGTTGCACACTTACATTCCTTCCGAGATTCCGTGGAACGACCTAATCACGCCGAATGGACTGCCAGTTGACAAACGCCGCTGTTTCGAGGTAATCCGGTTTTTTGAACTCGTAGATTTCATTAAGGACATTTCCTTCGTGCCTTACGTGGTATGCAACGGAATATATCTTACTTTACGGTTTTTGAACTTTATCGCCAGCGTTTTGTCATTTGCAATATTTATTACTACTACTATTGCTATTTATTACTACTACTATTTTTACTACCAATTCACGTTGACCAAGAAGGACATCAATTCAACTGGAATGGAACCAGAGTCATACGCGCCACATACGTGAATTTCTCGAGGCATGGCACTCCACAACGCGGTCATTGAATCAACACATTCAATTGGACGACATGTATGTGCCAATGAGCAACCGAACATTAAGCCGTGTGACCTTGAGAAGAACCAATGACGAGGAAAGAAACAGAACAGTCAGCGTATAAAAATCAGAAAACACGACTATTACGAACACTTCGCAAGAAAATCAGCTGACGATGTTATCTAGCGTGATGACGAAACGTCCCACTGCTACAATGCCAGCTCAGCGAACACACAACATTTATTGGTCGTGTTGTATTCCTCTAGCTCGAACTCTGTTTCACTCGTTAGCTTCGCCCAGTTACCGAACTAGCTGAAACGTCAACCTGTTTTTGTTTGCCATATGTGCTGATTATCTGTTTCCATACACAGGATAACCTGATCTAAGGATTTACCAACTCTAAACCCTGTTGTCCTTTTGAGCTTCTCGTCGAATTGAGGTTAAAAAATTTCGACTGGCTTTGAGGATATTGTGAACAAGAAGTCGCTTAAACACAGTCACGGAGTTGTGCAAATCCAGGCAATTCAAGGGAAGTGGAATTGTCAGGCGGGGATTCCATTTTGTTCTTCTGTCAGTATTTGCACAGTGAATCCTCGACTACAGCGTATTATCGGTCATGTCACATCGGATGTGCAGTGCAACCCTGATCCGCCCATTTGAATTCAGTCTACATTTAGGTAGTTCTAGGCTAGATTGATCATTTACGGCTAATATGTCCCTTGGTTTCTAAAAGGTGAGCTCTGTATAATCTCAAGTAAATCGAGCGCAGATCTTTCTGATAGTTTGTTGTGATTACTATGACTGAGCCAGTCATCTCTGCCACGGTGAAACTGAGGAAACTTTCTTTCAGTGGTAGCATCAGCTTATCATTGGTAATGAATTTACCGCATAAGTCTATGCCCTTTTGTGTTGATTCAACATTAGCATATGTACATTCACATCCAGTCCGATTCACGATCAATTCTTTTACCCGCAATCGTTTACGCGTTATTAAACCTCTTTCGGTTGACACTTGTCTTATAAAAATGGCAAAGCAGATCAAACTGTATACTGTATATACTGGTCACCCTTTTATGTATGTATGTATGAAAGCACAAGCCTGATCCAGGCAAAGTGCCGCACAGTCAGAGACTGCACGTGGGCTAAGATACTGTCAGGTTGCCCAGGCCTAGACAGATATGAGGGGGGAATAGAAATCGAAATGGTAGTGTGACTCCAGCGTGTTTCAGCATGCAACTCACTACCGTTGGCCATTCAATTTAGCACGATGTTAGCCGCACAGCACATAAATGCTGCACGATTGCACATCCGTGCACACCCTTTTATAGAAACTGATGTGTCCATTTTAGACCGTTGATGACCCTAATTAATATTCTTGTTAAAGTCAACGCAAGACTGTTACCAATGATCTCCTTTTCATTCGTGTGAATGTGATTATGTAGTTACCTGTCATGTTTTCTCTGGCGAGATTTACACTACCTCACTCGATGTCATTTTTCATCTATAACCAAAACATTGAATAATGGTCGTATTCCAAAAGATCTACGGATAGTTAAAATTAGGAAGTCGACATTTAGGCAAACCGTACAAAGATATGAAAAATCTCGACATTGAGCCTACGAGTTGAGAACAACTTGCCCTTGACCGCTCACTTTGGAAACACTGTGTGGAAGAGTCATATCCAAACTCGCGTGCTTAACGTAGGCCACGCCGACAAGGTGCAATAACCGGTCGAGTACTGTCTATCGCTGTGTGCGCGTTACGTGAGAAAAAGTTGCTCGCGAATAAGGCCGTTTGTTCATTGGAAGCACGACGGAGCATGAAACAGTCCATGATCGATATCGGCCGAAGGAGGCCAACAAAATAACACACTTCCTGGGCTGTAAATTTGAGAAGTGGGAGGCGTTTTGTGACAGTGGTCTTTGAGTAAATCATCCACACTTCCGAAACTTCTGTGCATATTCAGTTCACGTGTTTTAGTCTACAAATGGTTGTATCAAGTAGCTCATTAGCATATGCTATGGTATGAAAGCACAAGCCTCATCCGGGCAAAGTGCAACACAGTCATAGACTGCATGTGGGCTAAGATACTGTCAGGTTGCTCAGGCCTAGACAGTTAAGTGAAGGGAAAAAGAACATGCTTCATCATAAAAACCAGTGTTCCAAAACAGAATCGCATAATTATTTTTGTTCCAGCGGTAAGCCTGCAATGGTAGTGAGACTCCAGCCTGTTTCAGCATACAGCTCATTAAATCTGGCCAATCATTTTAGCTCCTTGCTAGTCGCATAGCACAATGTACTACACGATTGCACATCCGTGTACGGTGGCATTCAAGTGTAACTTTGTTTTTGAACATATTATGAAGACGCATGCTCTACGATGATACTTCTTTTACAGGTTGCGTTCAAGGCAGCCGAAAGCGTTGGGATCCCTACAACCTTGGATATACACGAGATGATCACAACTGAGCAGCCAAATTGGAACGCCGTCATGTCTTACATCAAGTCGATATACCTTCGTTATGAAGTACCCTCTGTGCCGAGTCACACTACGCCTTCATCCTCGGTTGCTGCGGTCTAGTTTCATGATCAATGCCTTCCTTATCGAGGAAAAAACAATGCTCCTTTGATTCCGTTTGATGTTTGCGGTTTATTCCTTCAATGTACAGTTTACCCCACGGGTTTTTACCTTATTGATAAATCTATGTTTTATCATTTTTTTCTAACAAATATCCTGGATGTGTCGGGCGACGATACTGTCCGTTGGGTGATTGGTTGGAATAACAGCGTCAGTGAAATTGTATCATGTTGTAGTTTGCTCTGACGTTCGCGCTGCATGTTATGTTAAACAGCCGCATCATCCTTCAGTAGCGACGAATCGAATATAACTAAGTAAAGATGGTGTACGTCTAGCCATCATTATCAGATTCACTTGAATGTGACAGTATGCTGAATGGAATAGTTCCAGTTTTTGCACATGCCCAGACAGGCAAACATTTCGGGTTCTCAACAGAGCTTTCCCTACGCTTCATCTATTTTACTTGCGGTGCGCAAAAAGAGTCCGCTTTATAAAGATTAATAAGTTTTCATTACTCATGAACCGCCCAGTCTCATTTAAGTCTTACCTCGCTGCGACGGCTAGTCATATACACCATCAAAATGCCACCCATCCTGTCGTGAAATCCAAATTCTACAATTTGCGTTAGACGATATACCTGTAACAATACGGCGTATAGGGTTGACTAATATACCACACACCCGTAAAAAACGTAAAATATTTATTGCGAGTTTCTACTGTTTCACGATAAGCTCAATGCGGATAGTTTTTTTTAGGGAATGCTTTATTCTCTCAGTCATGTTCCCTTAGCCTGACGAAGTTTGTGTTAGGATTGAAACGTTACCGATTGCGCTCAAATTTCTTTCCATGCTTTATTCTCGTTTCTAGGAACTAGTTTTGCGTGCAAGTGGAATCTTGTCTTTCGAGTGGTAAGCAAGTGTTTTTCCTCAAGCTACACTAACATGACAACGTCTTCACTTCGCTTGATCGAAGTGCTCGAAAAAATCTTTGCTACCGCGTGATGTTAAAAAAAAATCAATTGAGATCAAGTATTTACACTTACTCTTCAGGTCTTTCAAAGTGGTATACTATTTCAATTGTTTTCCAGTTACTGCACGTATTTGATTAAGGGCCCCCGACGGAGGACGCAGCAAGTGGTCGTCTTATCTAATGTAAATCAAGCCATGATTGTCATTAAACAACAGTCCAGCCCTAAAATTGTAAAGTTCTCTTGGATAAGGTTGGCATGACCAATCAAAGGCCTATGTCTGATGGAAACGCAAGCAAATGCTGATTTGTTTCAAGCCTATATGTATGAAAGCACAAGCCTGATCCAGGCAAAGTGCCGTACAGTCAGAGACTGCACGTGGGCTAAGATACTGTCAAGTTGCCCAGGCTTAGACAGATATGAGGGGGGAAATAGAAAGTAGAAATGGTAGTGAGACCCCAGCCTGTTTCAGCATGCAGCTCACCACCGATGGCCAATCAATTTAGCACGGTGTTAGCCGCACAGCTTGTGCTTTCATACATACCATTCCTCCACTGTTTAAACACAGCAAAAGTGGGATGTTTTGCGTTGAGGAAACTCTCTCGATTCCCATTTGGACGATCGAGTTAAGAATTATCAGCTTAACTAAAAAGCACATCATGACCGATTCCACTACATAGTTTATTTGCTGCTCACATCCCATGTGCCTGCACGTAACCCCTCCACCACTCGCACATTGTGGTTATATTTTTGAGAACAACGGGCCATTACACGAAACCTATCGAGTAAGAGCTTCAAGGTCAGAATTTTTGATTCAGTTTCAAATTTTTTTTCAAATTTTACTGATTAAATTTCACAAGGGTGCATTAGCGTTTTTTCCACAAAATTCGATGAGATACACGTTAGGGCTAGCAAAGGTCGGTCACTTTATGCGTTATCCGGTAAGCATGATGCGATCGTGGCCTTTTGAGAGTCGGTCAAAGTGGACGGAAATATCACGTTGAACTCGACGATAATATCACCGCGACGGCCTGGATCTTTCAAATAGGGTAATCCTTTACCGTTTAGTCTATGGGTAGAGCCTGGCTGCAGGACATCCTTCAGTGACAATGTCTTATCACCCTGGTCCAACGTTGGGACGACCACCGTGCCACCACACAACGCCTTCTTCAAACTGATTCGGCACACGTATCGTAAATCCGCGCCATCACGCTTGAACAGTCGATGTTGGACTTCCTTGACCGTGAATATAATATCAGCTGGTGTATGTCCGTTTGGATTCTCGTCTCCCTCGCCGGGGAACGTGATGCGCGTGCCTGCTTTCCAGCCTTTTTTCACATCAATTTCAAGCACCTTTTCCTCCATCCTATCCGGGTTCAAGCGGCGTCGAGTGATGCGCATTTTCTTTTTCGTCCCTGTCAATACGTCATCCAACGTGACTAGCAGATCGTGATGAATCGGGGGGTCTTTTACTTGCCGTCCGAAGCCAGATCTACCGTGGCCTCCAATCGAGAAGCCCTGTTGAATACGAAAAACCGTGGGAAAAAGCTTTATTCACCCTTTGTAATTCACGCACCATATAAACATGTATTCTTTTTAAACGTACTGCAATTAAAACAGCGGTACATACAAATTGTAAAGCTTTGTATCAAAGCATTATCAATTTCATACAAATTATTAGGAACCAAATAATGTCTACCAAGCGTTTCCTTGGTATTTATGTGATGAGAATCAACTAACGGGAAATTTTCTCCTTTGGAATCGACTTGTTTACATGACGGTGATTGTCCACTCATCCCACAACAAGGTGATTCACTCAAGTTCCCGTATCCAGTTTATGACAGGGGACTGGTAAATAATGAAGTGTGTCGGACTGTATTTAAAGTATCTAGTATACCCTCGCTTAGCATGGTACGATTTGAGTGTCTCACCATTAACAAAAACACGTGCAGTTCATTTAACCTTAACCTGTGTGTGCGGCAGTTTGCTTGGATCAGCCTTTCACTGACTTGAGGAAAGCCTAGGAATATTGCGTAAATTAGACGCGAAAAAGAGCGCTGATGCTACAGTCTCACTGGGCTCTCATAATAATAAGAGCACATTCCAAGGCATGTCCAGCGTTTGCTTTCTATATTCAAACTTATCTGGCATGATAGCTAGGTCATGTTCACGTAAGTTGTTTGATCACTCAAGAGCTCAATCGGATACAGCAGGTTGAATGAGCATTGAAACAGCGGCGAATCAAAAAACGAAGTTGGAATGGCACAGCCTCTTGGATTAGAATACCACTGCCAGCCACGGTATGACGGATGCGCAAATGAGAAATCAATCAACCGCTAATATACACTTGAACAGAGCAACCATACAGTGTTCACTTCAGAATAGACTAAAGCCGGTCACTGCTCTAGTAGAGCAACTCTAGCAAGCATGGACACTCGCAATCGCTTATTGGAAAATCGAATATTTGAGCACAGGATAAACTTCCAGTTCATGAAACAAATTCGAAAATGATAACCTATGGTTTCTTTACAAGTATCTAACGCTACTACTTGAAAGTAGCTAAAAAGATAGGCACTTTTCCTCAAGCAGAACTAAGGTTTACGGGAGTTAGATTACTACTAGACGAAGAGTTCACCGATTGAGACCACGTAAGTGAGGTCCTCCATTTAGGTGATAACCTCCATATAATACAAAAGGCACTGGACCGCCTGACACTTGAAATGCCGAGGTAAGGTAAGGACTTTGCGCCCAGCACGACTAAACATTTACCCATGGTTGGAGCTGATCACACTCACGATTCAATGTTTACTGTGTTTATATAGAGACTGTCGGTAGCTTCCATTACCCCGGCAGTTGTATCTAAGTTTCGGTTATGTTGATTTGTAATGTTTATACACAAAACACATGTAAGATTTGCTATCCTGAAGTTGCGATGTTTAGCTCCACACTGAAAGTCGGGTGTACAATGTAGTCGTGCATGCTATGCTGCTCTATAGGTGCGAAACCATTGTCCGAGCGGAAGATAGTCAAACTTTATTTGTTTGAATCCTTTTGCTTTTGAAGGATTTTTCGCATTCGGTGGTGCCATAATTTTTGTGAATATAGATGTCTTTCAACGGACTGGATAAAGCTAAGGTTTGGATACGCTTTAATTTGGCCTTATTGCCGTTTTCCTTACTGCACATTATTCGCAGTATCTGTTGGAGAATCGAAGAAGCAACGAATGGCAAGCCAATTGCGCGGCGCTCAAGAAACTTACTGCAGCGCAAGTTCACCAGAAAAAGGTTGCTTGTCCAAGTGAGATCCGGAAGGTCTGCTTAACATGTGAGAAGTCTAACAGAATTCGAGATCAGATTATGAGGAAAAACACCACGATAATGAAGAGTGCTGTGCAATGAAACACTAGGAGGTAAAGACACGCTTTGATAGTGTAAAAATTCAGGTTGTAAGATTTGCTTTCATAAAAACCAAACGATCGTAGTTAGCCGTAAAAACTGTTGATTGTCGTCAAGATGAAGCTAAGAACCGGAGCAAGTGAGCGAGTGAGTCAAGCGAATTGCGGTAGGATACGATTCATGCGCTTAGTACGGGAACACAATAGGATACAGTACATGATTTTATCAAGATAATGCGTGATGTATTTTTGAGAAAGTATTTCAAGTGTAGATTTGGTGAGCCCTCCCAAAACTAACATCTTGGTTCAATAAAACTGTGACGAAAACATGAAGTGACAAATGTTGATTTGAGTGCTACTGGCAAAACTGAGTAGTGCAATATCACGTTTAATTACTATTATACTTTGATTGTTGAATAGACACCGTAAAAGGGTCCGGTCGGCTTGGTGTGACAGATCGCTATGATCGTTGAGGGAGAAGATTATCCTCGAACTATACTGTACAATCTCGTTGAAAGGGTTAGAGTATGAGAACATCAAGCGCCTGCGATGCAAGTCAAGTCAACCGAATGAGGCCAACAAAATTGACGAGCATTTTACGTTGATCGTTTGAGTATTCGGATGAAGATAATGAAACACAATGCAGAAAATTGATATTTGCGAATAAACATGAGTTGTATACACTCGCTAGGTGATGATTTCCCTGAAGGTGTTTCGGGGTAGTAGCAAAATTTCACCCGAAAACCACTAGTATTTGATATGGTTGCACTCCGACTCATAGAGATGATGCACCATCAGCGGTAACAATGCATCTACGACTGGTAAAGGAATGACGCAGACAAATCCGTGGCAATTCTATTCGTTGTTTCGAAAATCGTGGTTGATCCGGATTTGCAAAGTGGACTAGGAAAATAACTATTTGAAAATTCTGAGTTCATCCAGTATTTTGAGTGAAAACAGCATCTCGTACATCAATCAAAATTTCGTTTTAAGCAACAGTCCGGCATCGATTTAGCTGTAACATTTTAAAATCGTGGTGGAGCTGACAAAATTTCCAGCGACACCAAATGAGCAAGTGCTGTGATTTGCCAATCAGATTTAACTTAGTCAGAGCTTTAAATGTTCACTGGAAACAGATTTCGTTACACGCCCAAAGAAAAACCCTGAGAGAATAAGGTAATTTCAAAATTATATTTATATGTGATTAAGTAGTGATTTCGTGTAAATCCGCTGCTGGTAACAAGAAAAACGAATCCTTCGTGTGAAATACAGTACTTCAAGTAATCTCAGGTAAGCAGCGCGCGATTTCTTGCTTGTTAGCATCGCTTAAACTTTGGGGAAACACGACTTGGAATTGTACAATGATGTCACCTCGACGATTTGGCTCTTTAGAGTAGGGGAGACCTTTGCCGACTATACGGTGCGTCGAACCTGGCTCGACTATATTCTTCAAGGCTAAAGTCTTTTCGCCCTCGTCCAATGTTGGCACCACCACGGTCCCACCACACAAGGCTTTCCTTAAACTGATGCGGGCGGTATGATGAAGATCCGCACCATCCCGTTGGAATCGGTTATCCGGTCGGTCTTTGATCACAAAAACAATATCTGCAGGAGTTCGACCTCCGGGATTTTGGTCACCCTCATTGGGAAATGTTATACGGGTTCCTGCTTTCCAGCCCTTTTTTATTTCAATCTCCAAAACCTTATCTTCCATTCGATCGGGGTTTAAGCGACGACGAGTGATCTTCATTTTTTTCACAGTACCGCGAAGAACATCCTCCAACGATACGAACAAATCCCGCTGAATGGCGGGATCTTTTGCGGGCCGGCGTGAAGGCATACCACTGCGGCCACCTAGACCAGACACGGAGAAACCCTGTGAACGGATAGGACAGAATGTTGGTTTGGAATGTTGTCCTGAAAAATCGAGTTTTCACGTGAATTACAACTCCATAATGGCAAAGTAATCAAGGTTCTGATGCGCATTATTTGCTGGTAGCGTACCACGAAATTTTCTAATTTGAACGAAACAAACTGGTATTTGAGGAACGTGAATGTAAAAAACCACAAAATGCAGTGTAGCATGTACATAGCAGAACGTCTTTCGGTAGATGAAGATGAAATTAGTATTTCGCGATTAATTTTAAAGTTATCAAAATGAAATCGCATGATCGACGATCGAACATCAGAAATCATTCTTAGTCCCAAGGTAAAATCTAACAGACTCGCCAATACCGACGCAGTTCAAAAGATCATCACATCGTGATTCTAAGATTGCACCGCAAATTGCCGAAACCCAGAAATGAAGTATCGAAATGCGATTCTGTTGACGGACAATTCTCGTTCATTTCTCACAAATAAATTGAACCGAAGGAAAGGATGCACGTTGTGGCTTGTAGGGTGTGATTTATTGCGTTAAGTATCAGTTATACTGACAAAGAAAACATTTAGTGACCTGAATAATCTGGGGTGACGACGCGTAATAATATGAGGTTCAGAGGTTGAAATTTTTAGCTGATACATGCCAAAATGATCAAACATCGCATATGCTCGGAAAACGAGATTAGTTAGAGAGCGTTCTTATCGTTTGTGCTACCAAGTGCCTTGAGCAGCTTTCTTTTAACCCGTACTTGACAAAAATATGCAATAATATAAACATTCAAAAATGACGATCAAAATATATTTATGTATGAAAGAACAACTCTGAGCCAGGCAACGTCCAGGACAGTTAGAGACTGCACGTGCGCTAAGATAATGTCAGGTTGCTCAGGCCTAGACAGATAGGAGGAAGAAAAAAGAACAGGAAATGGTAGTGAGACTCCAGTGTGTTTCAGCATGCAACTCACTACCGGTGACCAATCAATTTAGCACGGTGTTAGCTGCACTGCACAGAAGTTCTGTGCGATTGCACATCCGTGGAAAATCAATACGGCGACCGAAATACAGCGCACTATGTATGTAAGTTCCAAGGTTATCACAAGCGGAGATGATAGTAAGAATGTGCCCCAACTGTCTATAAATATGGTTCAATGCGGCGTGCCTCTCAAATAGCCTTTGACAACCAAGTGCCAATTTTGGCCTGAACGAGTGGTTTCCAGAAGTCCGGCGGAACTGTTGTTACTGACAAAGAGTTGCCAAAGGCGACTTAAAACCAGTTTGATCTGGGTAGATGAAACTCGTCAACTACTGGTTGTCTATCTAGCGGAAAGAAAACCATGATATCAAAGGCTTCCGAAGAAAACCACGAGAGAAAATTCGGAAGGGTCACGTAAGTGAATAACTGGCGCACCGCGCTTTCTATCTGTTAACTCTGCCTTGGGTGTAGAAAGGTGTACTCGAACAAGCGCCAAGTAGTGCCGAGCACATCACTTGTATATTATTCCCAAGAAACTTCATGAAGATGTCTCGAAATCTCATTCAGCTCTCTGCAACGGCGTTTCCGAGACGCGATGCATCATTGGTTCTCCCAACGGCTAGGGTGAAAAGTAAATAAATATCTCTCTCTAAATAAATATACGTAAGGATTTTTATTTGGATGTTGGAATGTAAGGACACTGTTGGATGTGGGTAGTCAAGCCATTATGATGCGCTCTTTGCCATACTATCGGGTAGACGTTGCTTGTCTCCCTGAGGTTCGCCTATCAATTATACATAGTGGCTTCTTTAAAGTTGGCATGAAGTTTGACTTGACCAGCCCAAAGTACCGATAATCATCATCATCATCATAAGAAACTGCATTACACCGGTAGCACGTACCGAATGCTTAATTGCTACACAACCATGAAAAAGTAAAATCCTAAAAATGGGGGAGGGTGGGACTTAAATAGCAACGAGTAGAGCGACATCAGCATGGTAGATTCCTTGCGGCTTTCACTGTCATATATATATATGACAGTGAAAGCCGCAAGGAATCTACCATGCTGATGTCGCTCTACTCGTTCACAAAATGTTTTGTTTTATCTGGGATACGGAAGTTTTCCCATCAGACGGCAGGTGTATACAATCGTACACCTACCTAACCGTGGAGATAAATCTGTGTGCTCTAACTAACACTAACTATGCACGGATGTGAAATCGTGCAGTATTTCTGTGCTGTGAGGCTAACATTGTGCTAAATTGATTGGCCACTGGTAGTGAGATGCATGCTGAAACACGGTGAAGTCACACTACCATTTCCTGTTCTTTTTTCTTCATCCTATCTGTCTAGGCCTGGGCAATTTGACAGTATCTCAGCCCACGTGCAGTCTCTGACTGTGCGGCACTTTGCCTGGATTAGGCTTGTGCGCTCATACCATACCATACCGCGAACTAAATCTCATTGATAACGCAACTAAACTGATTGCGACGCAACCTCCAAATCGGTCCTCCATTAAACGAAATCGGCGCATAATAGTTAGCCAAGGTGTTTCGCCCCAGGATGGGATGTGTAGACCAAATATTAACTTTACGCAAGATTCTGGAACATTATGCAGGGCATCAAGAGCAAACGATAGCCTTTTTCATTGATTTCCGTGCTGCCTTCGACTCTGTAGACATTGGTTGTTCATGGGACATCATGCTTTCTGATGGAGTCCCTTGAAGCTCGCCAGCTTAATTAGAGCCTGATACAACTCTACACGGGCTCGGGCTGCCGTCTATAGTGAAGAATCTCGCAAATTGTTTAGACAAACGAGTCCGGCAACGTTGTGCGTTATATCCATTGCAGATCAACTATGTCGTCGGCTGGATTATGAACCAAGCATTAACCGACTATCAAGAGGCTCGAGTGTCAATGGATATATAAATCTCCGATCTGGGCTATGCTAATGATACAGTGGTTTTTAGCGCGATTTGAGTTGGAACGCGACTGGATTAAGATTTGCAACGATCGTACCTCTGATCAACGCGCGTGGGCTGGGGTGATTCGGAAAATCAATGAAGCCAACTAATCCACGTGTGGAGCCCTTTGCACAAAAGTAAAAAGTAAGTATGTATGTATGAAATCACAAGTTTGGATACAAGCAGTGCCTTACAATGACAGAGTGCGGGTGGACTAGCAAACTGTCCGGTTGCCTAGGCCTAGAGAGATATGAGAAAAGGAAAAGAAATGGCAGTGTTACTCCAGCGTGTTTCCACATGCAGCTCACTACCGGTGGCATATCAGTTAAGCACGGCTACCTGTGAAGTGTAGTGTTGCACGTATCTCATTAAGCCTAGCTTGCGCACATCTCCTAATAGGATATTGAAAGGCAAACATCTCCTGGATGTGGTATTGAGTTGCAAAACATGACTGTTGGAAAAGCTGCAACCGGAGAATGACGTCAGTACAGAAATCACAAACCATTAGTCAGGCAGCGGAGCGAGACAGCAAGATTAGGTTTAGTTGGCCTTCAGAGTGCAACATTCGCTCAATAAACAGGTTGTCAAAAGGTAAAGAATATCAGATGACGTTTTGTTAAATTGAAGGGCCGTTATAAAGGTTCAAATGTTACCAAATAAAACAGGCAGTCATCGAACGATTGCTTCATCAATTCTATTCTGTCAGATAGGTAGCTTTAAGTCTAGATTCAGATCATATATTGTAGGTCTACTACAATGCTTTTAAGTTGCCTACGTTAAAGAAGGGGTAAAAGGGTGATAGCGGTAAGACACCGTCAAGTTTTAGCACGCAGATTAGTACAACACTCAGAGGATATGCGCTTTGCGCCCACGGAGGTTCGGCTTCGCTCCGCAGTAGACAAACCACAGCCTCGTCTACAATCACCAGTCGCGTCGAATGGAAACCAATCTGCTAGCGAAGACACACGACTGTTTCAAAAAACTCCCAGGAGCCGGCTTCATCGGGGCCGGTGGAATAACTGCACCTTCAAATCGCACACTGTACACACTGCAATCGCGCAGCCTTTCATGCTGTTACACAAATGCTGCTGGTTTTATGAGCAAACTCCCGGAGCTCCGTTACCGCCACTCCCTTTGTGCATGGGACCTAATAGCCGTCACTGAGACTTGGTTATCGAGCGCAGTTCTTAATGCGGAACTCACCCTCCCCAATATGTCTTTACTTCGTCGGGATCGTGCAACAAGAGGAGGTGGTGTCCTGCTCTATTATCATGAATCACTTCGTTGCGAACCATTAAGCGACCCTGCGTTATGTGACTCTGATGTTCTATGGTGCCAAATGTCACTCAAACAAGACAGTCTTCTCCTGATTGCGGTTGTTTATAGACCACCCAGTAGCCATGCACAGCTTGATTCCTTCCTTATCTCTTCACTTCGGCACGCTCTAAACAAACGATTTTCCCACATCCTAATAATGGGAGACTTCAATTGTCCTAGATTTTGTGGAGACCTTGTTTCTCAACCGTTTGCCGCTGAACTGTCTGACTTACTAGCAGACTATCCATTGTACAACCACGTTCGTGAAGCAACTCGGTTTCGGGACATGAATGCACCATCCATTCTAGACTTTATCATCACAAATGAAGAGTTAATGATTGAGAATCTTTCCTTTACCCCTCCTCTCGGCCATAGTGACCATGTTGTTTTGACATTCACTTTCGTTACATTCATGGACTACTTTAATGAAACCCGCCCACAAACTCGTTGGATTACCGACATAGGATTGTTCCACGAACTTGTTGCTGCCAATTCATGGGACTTCTTAATGTCTGACAAGATCGATGTTGCTTGGACCACGTTTCTCACTCACTGGCACGCTTTGCTGCGCGCTGCCAGCCACGAGAAGCTTTTTCATCATAAGAAACCGGGCTCATTCCTTCGCAGCCGAACGAAGAAAGCCATAGCACAGCGAAACCTGGCATGGCGATGTTATCGGACAGGAAGAAACAAAATGACTGGGAAAACTACAGGTCATTGCGAAAATATTGTACATACCTCAGCCGCCAAGACAAGACCAATTATGAATTGCATATGTCCAACAAGTTTATGGAGAACCCAAAAAGCTTATTCTACATTGTGAACCAAGACGCGTGGTCTAACTAGGAATTACATCCCTAGTCATCGCACACGGCATCACATCGACCGCATTGGAAGCTGCAACTGTGCTGTCGCAACAATACGCTCCTTTTTTCACCCTACATATTCCCGCAACTTACCCACTTTTCTTTTCCTTTCCCCCCTCCGCGCGACGTGCAAGAGATGCCGGAAATAAGTTCACCCCTAAGGCAGTTCATCATAAGATTCTGTGTCTGCGACAGTACTCCTCGCCAGGACTCGACGGCATCCATCCCAAAATCCTGAAAGTAGCCGCAGCACATATATCTCCTTTACTCGCGACTTACTTTCAAAGTCGTTTGGACTCGGCTACCATTCCACAAGCCTGGAAGGAAGGTGTTGTAAGCCCTATATTTAAAGGCGGCAGTCGGTCTGATCATGCAAATTATCGCCCCATCGTGCTGTTATCAATGATTTCGAAAGTCATGGAGAGCATTGTCTCTGACCGCATTGTCTCACATTTCGAATCGAATCGGATTTTAATCAAACAGCAACACGGCTTTCGGGCCAAACGTTCGTGCACCTCTAATTTGCTTCTTGCACGAGATGAATGAACGAAATCCGTCGACGAAGGCACTGGTGTCGATGTTATATTTTTGGATTTCTCCAAGGCATTCGACCGTGTGCATCACGACATCCTTTTCCTTAAACTCACTTCCTACGGCGTTGGATCAACCCTCGTATCATGAATGAAATACTTCCTATGCGATCGCTCTCTCTGTATTCGTGTGCGCGACTGCTACTCAGCTCCCTTTCCAATCAAGTGTGGTTTGCCGCAAGGTTCTGTTCTTGGTCCAAGACTTTTCATTATCTTCATCAACGATATCGGACAAGACATTGAATCCCCGTTCCTCCTCTTTGCCGATGATGTCAAACTTTGGCGCTCTCTTAAATCGTCTGATGATTCCCGTGTCTTACAAGACGACTTAGATCGCCTACATTGTTGGTCCTCACGAAACTATCTTCCAGTCAACGCATCCAAGTGCAGCGTTCTCCCCATCCGTCACTCAGCTTGTTTTACCTACCGTTTGGAGCAAACAACACTTCAACGCGTTCGACAAGAAAATGATCTTGGACTTATCATTCAGCAAGACCCTGTTTGCACAACACAATGCGAACGCGCAGCAGCTGCAGCCAACAGCAACACCGGCCTACTTCGCCGCGCCCTCTGCAAGTTCGACCGGTTTCTCTTCCCGACTCTGCTGAACATTTACATCCGGCCACACTTGGAATACGCAGTGCAGGCTTGGCGGCCGTGGCTATGCAAGGACATGTCACTCCTCGAAAACGCCCGATGGCGTGCGACAAAGCTCGTCCGCGGTATGCGCCACTTGCCATACGAGGAGAGATTACGCCGTTTAAACACATACTCGGTTACGTACCGTCTTCTCCGTGGAGACATGATACTTACATACCGGATACTGAGCGACTCCTCCCATCTATGCAGCTCCCTGCTCGTCCCATCCATCAGCACAAATCTCCGAGGACATGGACTTAAATTGCTACATCTGCTAAGCCGACTTGAATGTCGCCGCAGGTTTTTCTCGGTGCGAGTCTGCAATCCATGGAATGCTCTTCCATGCAAGCTTTTTGAATCCACTTCTTTCGGTTCCTTCAAAGTTCTCCTCGATTCCCACCTCCATGAAATCTCCCACTCCCAAGACACTAATACCCCCTCGTGCAACGGTAAGTTCTCTTTCTGTGCCATTTGCATTTTCGTCACTACCCCTCTAACACTTCTCCAGTTTCATTGCTCTTCCAGATCCCAGTATCGGAAGTCCAAGCGCACGCAGTCTCAGCTGACCCTGTTCCGGAGGATGTGGTGGGTAGCGGTGTCCCGGGTTGACGCCCCACCTGTCCAAATGCCACAAAAATCCACTGATGGTGCAGGCTAACGCGAATGTGGCCCCTTATAAGGCCTTGGAAACTCGAACATTTTACTATTCTTTTCTTTTCGATCCACCGCACAATCCACCCTGCGGTTTGTACAAGCTCCCCGCTTTTTATACCGTAATAAACTATTGATCTGTTGATCTATTGGCTACTGACATGATCCGGGCAAAGTGCTTCATAGTCAGAGACTGCACGTAGGCTAAGATACTGTCAGGCTACCCATGTCTAGACAAATATGAGGAAGAATATGGAACAGGAAATGGTAGTGAGACTCCAGCCGGTTTCAGCATGCAGCTGTGGCCAATCAATTTATCACGGCGTTAGCCGCACAGCACAAAGTACTGCACGACTGCACATCTGGACCTAGTTTATTTTGTCATATCTGTCTTGGCCTGGGCAACCTGACGGTATTTCAGCCTACGTGCAGTCTCTGACTCTGCGGCACTTTGCCTGGATAAGGCTTGTGCTTTCATGCATCATGCATGTATGCATACCGAATAAAAATATACCAATATATTTCACGGATATATCCTTCATTTACGTTACATTTGGCACATCATTTTTACCGCTGTATGCACAATAGATATTCATTAAATTGAAAAAATATCGCTATGTTCACTTTTGAAACTACGATTGCTTTCATATTCTTACTAGGTTCATCTCTATTTCCTCAATGGTTAACAAAAAATTGAAAAATATCCCAAGACATTCTTTTATCTTAACACACACAACAAAATCTAGGAAACAAAAGGTGGGGAAAAATATTGGCCCAATTTGATCATTGATTATGTATAAATGATCGGATGTTTTCACGCTTTACTTATGCATCCTATTCCCATCATTCGCATTTTTGGGCGATAGGCCTTTGTCAATCAACCTGGCAACTCAATGCCATTACTAAGCAATCATCAAGCCCTCAATACGATGTCTTTTTACCATGCGCGGATGTGCAATCGCGCCGTACTTGCGCACTGCGCAGTTAAACCCCAGCTAACTTAATTTACCACCGATGCTGAGCCGCATACGGAAACAAGCTGGTTTCTTACTGCTATTTCCTCTCATATCGATCTAGGCTTGGGAACCTGACAGTATCTTATCTCAAGTACGCCTATGAGTGGGTGACACTGGCTGGATTAAACTTGTCATTTGATACATACATACATCTGCATAACCAATCGAATCGATCCATATTTTCTTTATTTTGGCAGACCACAATGAATCATTCACTTCATGAACCGTCATTAAACCAACTATGTTCCGGTGAGTGGTATCAAAAACCGCATTTTAGCCTTCGAAAATTATCTGAAAAATTGTTTCAAAAGTGTCTATTGCAAGATATCTCCCTGTCCCGATCTCACATCCTATCATTTGACGAAACAAGGTAATTCCTACAATTGTCTTGAGAACCTTATCCTTATTCAGGTCTATGTGGCTCTAAAGCGCTGTGTGATATCGGGAGTTTTGACTACCTACTCCCGGTTCCGAACAAGACAAAAGTATAAAATCCGAATTCATTTCTAGCATACACATAGCGATACAACGTGTTGGATGCGTTTTCTGCTGCAAAGTTGAACGACGCGATGGCGATTGGAGCCGCTGCTGGGCCGCATTTTCTTTCGGGTGTTAGTTCCGAAGTAAGTTCGCAGCCAATTTTTGTTGGTGTGCGTGTTATCGTTTCATTTCAATCACAATCGCAAAACTCATACTGATCACGCGAGCACGAGGTTATTATTTGTCCGGGTCAAATCACAGTATGGTATGAAAGCACAAGCCTGATCTAGGAAAAGTGCCGCACAGTCAGAGACTGTACGTAGGCGAAGATACTGTCAGGTTGCCCAGGCTTGGACAGTTATGAAGGGGAAATAGAAATGGTAGTGAGACTCCAGCGTGTACTCGCGTGCAGCTCACTACCGTTGGCCAATCAATTTAGCACGATGTTAGCTGCACAGCAGAGAAATGCTGCACGATCGCACATCCGGTCAAATCACAGAAGTATACTCCTGGCAGTGTTTGAAGTGTCCGTTTCAGATGTTTCATCGTACGATGAGGTTGTTTCACCCAGTTAAAAATTAATACGGTATTATTAATGATAGCGAGATTACAACGAGTCGCTCCGAGAAGTATATATGTTTTTGTGCATGAAATCACAAACAGGGATCCAGGCAAAGTGCTGTACAGCTAAAGGCTACACATGGTCTGCACGGATGTGCAATCGTGCAGCATTTCTGTGCTGTACGGCTAACATCGTGCTAAATTGATTGGCCAACGGTCGTGAGCTGCATGCTGAAATACGCTGTAGTCTCACTACCATTTCTATTTCTATTTCTATTCCCCCCTCATATCTGTCTAGGCCTGGGCAACCTGACAGTATCTTAGCCCACGTACAGTCTCTGACTGTGCGGCACTTTGCCTGGATCAGGCATGTGCTTTCATACTATACTATACACATGGTCTAAGTTATTGTCAGGTTGCCCTAGCAAGAGAAAAGATTAAAAAAATCACATTGAGATTCCAGCGTGTTTCCGCATTGCAGCTCAGAACCGTTTGTAAATCAGTTTTTCACAGCGTTACCTTCATAGTACAGAAGTAGAGTGCAATGGCACATCCTTGTAATCCGAGAAGTATTGTGATCACACGCTCTCAATCGCCGCATATCCATATAAAGTGTGTGTAGACAATCTTTCTCTCGCCGACTATGCATCTATTGCGGAAGTTTCACTAGTGAAAAGCAGCTTTTTTATTTTCACTGATTAGTCTTTTTTTCTTCCTCATATCTGTCTAGGCCTGGGTAACCTGATCGTATCCTAGCCCACGTACAGTATCGGACTGTGCGGCAACTTTGCCTGGATAAGGCTTTGACTATCATACCCCCATACCATACCAGATAGTTAGGGAACCGTGCCTCCTTTTCCAAACAGGGACTAATTCCTCGAACATATGCTTGGCTGTGACGCTGTGTTTAACACATTTTGAACTTGTTTGTCGTAAAAGGACTCGTAAGTATCTTTTACTACAAGTTGTTTTCACTTTATGCAAACTGCTTAGAACAAATAAGTAAAGTCAATCATCAAATGGTGCAGCCTTGACGGCGAATGTTGATCATACGTATGACCCACTATACCAGTTTCCATATTTTATTTGCTAAAGAAATATCGCGGGATGTGCAGTTGTTTCATACTTTTGTACTGCGCAAATAGCAAATTGGTTTAAAACGAGTTATAATCTTATGGTAATATGCTGGAGGCTAGTCAAAAACGTGTAGCCGATATATGCACTGTACTACTTCCATCGTGATGCACGGATGTGCAATCGTGCAGTATTTATATGCTGTGCGGCTAACATCGTGCTAAATTGATTGGCCGCTGGTAATGAGCTGCATACTGAAACGCACTGGAGTCTCACTACCATTTCTATTTTCTTTCTTTTTCTTTTGTCACATCTGTCTGGGCCTGGGCAACCAGACAGTATCATCGCCCACGTGCAGTCTCTGACTGTGCGGCACTTTGCCTGGATCAGGATTGTGCTTTCATACATCATACATACATATACTTCAATCGTGACCTTTGATTTCATAATTACGCAGACACCGGTCTTTACCAGTTCTTTTTTTAGAATGGAGACAGAACGATTAGGTTTAGTTACGTTTGAAACAGAACAATGAATAACATATTTTGATTGTGACAGCATTGTTACGTAAAGTTCGTCCAGCGAACCTTCGGTCTAATTTAATCTGACTCCGACGCTTAGAATGCTTAACTGCCAGTTTCTCTAAGTTTATCTATGCTACACAAAGCCCAAGGAACGAAACGGCGTAGAAACTCAACAACTTTGACCATTCATATTTAGATTCATTGCAACGACCATGACTGATCGTGTTATTTGTAAATACCTGTCGATTATTTTAGTTATTCAAGCCACATTCGTTGCGCGAATCCAGAATGGTTACCCAGCGGTTTTGAGTACGAAAAAAACGGAATGTGGACCAAAATGTCAACTGGGCTGTTACTTATCGGACTAATAAGATAATCAAAACAAACTTGCACACGGATGCTTATTTACAAAATTCTCGCATTTATCACTTTTTCCTCGGTGTCCCGTATTATCAAGCTATTGGATTTCAAGATCAGAAGATATGATGCAGCTCTAAGTTGAGGCAGATATTGGGCGTTTCACTTCCTGCGTGATTATCGATCCACTACACCCAGCTAATGATAACACTGGTCAATTATGCAGTACTCCATCCGTCCCACAAGCTAAATAGAATTGCTTGGCAAATTGTTTATAGCAGCGTCATTAATCTGCCTTCCTAGACAAGTAAAGCATGACCCGCTCTTTGAAACTAGTTTTGTCGTCACCAGGAAGATGAATCTGTAATTTTTTGAATTTTTGTTGCTGCTTTGTTTCCGGTTGTCTTCGTTGCTATTCCGCATTATGTTATGACCTTTCGTTTTGCACAGTTGGTGATCAATTTGTCCAGTCAGCAGGGACGCGTAACAAAGAATGCCTCTTACTGCGGTTCATATGACGACGTGGTAAGTCGTTTCGCGCATCCTTACCAATTTTTAGCTAGGATATACTGCTCATGATCCTGCAACCTTTAATCACAGGCTGTGTTTATTTCTCTATACGAGATCGTTGTAGGCCATGAGGCCGGGGTTCATCTCTGGCATTATTTGCAGGAAGCTGTGTATGTGGTACGGTTTCACTCGTTGGAAGTCTACAGGTCTTGGTCAATCGCTGTCACCGCACATCACGGATTTTTCTTGCATCTTTCTGCAGTTCCAAACAGTGGAGTGGGATACAAACCTTTTTGGAAACATCCGCTTGGTATAGTTGTGGGCTGACCTCCCGTATAGCTCAACACAGGGTTCCTGCGAATTCTCTTCAACTAATGGACCAACGTCGGTTGCTTTCTGCTGATAGCATACATGATGCTTCACGAAG